>JAKSZT010054341.1:3854915-4057170 GCA_026826555.1 Tolypeutes matacus | reverse complement strand
GAGCCAGTGGCCACTTGACACTTTTGGGGTAGGGAGGGGATGAGCAGTTGAAATACAGGGGCTTCTTTGGGAGTTGGAGGTTGTCCTGAGTACTGTTGTGGCAACGGATGTAGGCCATTTTAAATCAGCACACACCACTAAGAACTGAGTGGGAGAGAGTGTGGTCTACAGTGTGAACTGTGGTCTATGGTTGGTGGCAAGGCTCCAGGATGTGTAAGTTTATTGAGGGTGGTGGGCCACACTGTGGGAGATGTTTGTGTGGGATGTGCTGGGAGGTGTGGGAGGTGGGCAACATGGGAATCCCAGTGGGTTCCATGTAATATTTTGGGTAATCTAAGCACCTCTTAAAATATATGTATATATATATATATATATAAATAACATTTTTGTAAGCAAATACACATATATGCATATATATTTATTTATCATTTTGCAAATGTTTGTATGTATTGTGAGAATTTTGATTTTTACCCATAAAAAAAAAAAAAATAAATAAATAAATAAAGAGGTACTGGGTATTGAACCCCGGACCTTGTACAAGGGAAGCAGGTGCTCAACCACTGAGCTACATCCGCTCTCCTGATTAATATTTCTTCCCACATAATTCAGCACAAAGGAGTCATTTTCCTAAGAAGTAAGAAAAAGTGCTTCTCGAGGGAGTCATCAAAACCTCTCAGTGTTAAACAGAAAGGCAGAGAGAAAGGGTAGATGGAGACTGGGGTACTTGACAAGATGAGTCAAAATACGGGTTTGAAGATTCATGCTAATGGCATAACTAAAATAACTGTTGTGAGCAGAATTCTAAAGATATGCCCCAAAGACTCCTATCCCCTGGTTATTCAGTCAAACACTTTTCTTGGTACTGTTGTGAAGGGACTTTGCAGATGGAATCAAGGTTACTAATCAGCTGACCTAAACACAGGGAGATTATCTTGGATTATCTGCATAGGAGGAATGTAATCACTAGGGTCCTCAAAATCAGTAGGAAAGCAGAAGAGTCAGCCAGAGATGCTGTGGAAGAGGGAAGCAGGGGAGACTTGAATACTGAGGACTTGACCCACTGTTGCTGGCTTTGAGGTTGAAGATGGGTGGCCACCAGCCAAGGAATGTGGGCAGCCTCCAGAAACTGAGAAGAGCCCTCAGGTGAGAGCCAGCAAGGAAGTGAGGAACTTGGTACTACAACCATGTGGAACTGAATTCCATCAATGATCTGAAAGAACTTGGGCATGAATTCATCCCCAGACCCTCCAGAGAGTTACCCAGCCTTGCCACCACCTTGTGAAGCCCAGAGAGGAGAACCAGCTCTGCTGGACTTCTGGCCACAGAACTATGACATAATAAATGGGTGTGGCATTAAACTGCCAAATTTGTGATAATTTGTTATGGGAGCGACAGGAAACCCGTGTAGCAGCTGACACAGGCTTTATCACAATGTCTTTCTTGGTTTGACCATTTACTCAAGTGGAAGATTTGCCACAGGGAGTTCCTAACATGGGCAATAGAGCCAGAGGAAAATGTGCAGGACCCAGTTGGCTTCAGGGTATCACAACAAACTTGGAGGAGAAAACAAAACAAAACCAACAAACAAAAACTCACCAGGGCAGTGGATTCCCCTGATAGTCTAACCTTCTTTATGAGTCCTTTTCTAGTCCCCATAGGTAATTATTGCTCTAATAAAATACACATTCTCCTAGGATTCTCTCTTCATGTGGGCATGAGTGGGAGAGACTAGAAAGCAGCAATTAAGGATTTAGGGAGGACTTCTTGACCTTTACACTCACAGCAGGTGACCTCATCACTTTCCTCCTGCCCCATCTCCCCAGGCTTAACTTGGTGGGGATAGCTCTGGAAATGAAGCGGGGTGTTTGGGCCAGAGAATTCACCAGTTGCCTGCTTTTCTCTACTATGTCCTAGATTATTCCAACCTGCTCAGAACAATTCCTGCTGCTGTCCACAGGAGCTGCAAATCCAGTGCTTTTCAAATTTTGACTTGCAAAAGAATCACCTGACTTTACAAACTGCTTCCTCAGTCCCACATGAGAGATTCTGGTTCAGTAACTCTAGGGTGAGGGCAGAGAATCTGCATTTCTGACAAGCTCCCCTGTGAACCGATGCTGTAGGTCCAAGGCATATACTTTGACCAGCACTGGCTATACTTTATTTAGAAATGTGAGCTGACAATGACAACAACAAATAATTATATATATGATATGAATCTACATCTTGAAAAATTTGGACAAATATGAGAAATCAGAGAAAACATTCCTGTATTAATAGAATTAATGGGAAACTATTACAGCATATAAAAATGACAATCCTTATTCACAATGATATTTTAGTCTTTTATTTTGATAACATAAGATCTTATGAGAAAGGAGCAACTGAAGATAATATATTTTATTTGAAATTAAGAAAAAAATGATTGCTGGAAAAAATCATTAGACTTACTGAGGAACAAAATAACTACTTGTATACTTTTAATTCAGTTGAACTGGAAGACCAATTCAAGGAATATTCTTAGAAGGCAGTATAAAAGATAATGATAAAAGTAGAGATACCTTGAGAAAAATGATAAAAAACATAAACTCTGGAGAATAGACTAAGAATGCCCAAATGTGCTTAGTAGTTTATCCAGAAACATAGGATAAACAAAGGAAAAACTAAATTTAAGAAAAAAATTAAGAGAAACATTTATCATAAATTGAAGAAAAATGTTTAATCTTTCAGATCTCAAAAATTCCTATAATTCCACTTAGAAATAGCAAAATAGATATGCATCTGGAAAAAAATACCTGGTGAAATGTTTCAATTCTAAGAATAAAGAAAAATAAATTATATTGCTTTCAAATAAGGAGGGCAAAAAAAATCCAAATAGTTCATCCACATAAAAAACGGACTCAAACTAGCAACACATTTCTCATCCCTAACACTAAATTCTAGAATGCAATGGAACATTCAAATGGATTTCTGTGCAAGTGGATTTCACTTCAATTTCCAAGCAAACAATTGTTCATGTGAATGCAACAGAAAGTCATATATGGACCTGAAAGGATTCAGAGACATATTATTCATTTACCATGAAAATTTTCCTTAAAAAAATTCTTGAGGAAATATTGCAGTCGACCAGCAAATAAATCAGAACAAATAGCTCAAGAAAACAGGAAGAAATGGTGGTGAGCAATAAACACAACTTACAGCTAAGTCTAATAATGCCGGGTTTTGTACATGCAGGTTTAATATAATGTTAAGAATGATTTCTAAAATGGAAGAGTTATAATGTAAAATAAAATTAACAAAAATCTGGATCTTAAAATTCCAGATTATTAAAATAAAAACCAACAGTACCTTAATATGTGGGAAGGGGGAGTGGTAAAAATTCTGTGCTTGATTCTTATCATAATGGCAGGGCCTGCCCCAATCAAGATTTTGAAGCAGAGTGAGAAGTTCCACGTCTCCATCCCCCCACAGAAGTTTTGCAGGACCTGCAAAAACTGATAGAAACATCTTTCTCAAAGGTCCAGAAAACAGTTATAGGATTGTAGTAACAGGGCAAGCATGGCTCAAGAAAAAGCAACTTAAAGATGATAGGATCTCTGGATGTTTTTGCTGGCCCCTCATCCGTTCCCTCACTGGCTGGGTGCACAGCTGGCCCATGCCCCTGTGCGGGTCCCAGGTCCCTGGTTCTAGTGCGAGAAGCAGTAGCATGTAGGTCTGGCCCCATCTGTCTGGTGATGGTCTGACGGACCGAACCAGGACACTTGTTGCAGGCTTGCCATTCCAGAGCTTGCCCTGCATGTAGAAGGCAGCTCAGAGAGCTCCTGCAGAATACTGGGGGAGAGCAGTCAAGTTGTGGTTGCCTGGGACCATAAAGAGTTTCCTAGGGAAGATGGGATGTCCAGATCCATGGAAATGGGGGACTACTAGGGCAGCACACACATGCCCAGGACAAGACACAAGTTCAGAAAGGACCAGGGAGGCCCCTGTGCTTTTGGCCTTGAGCTCTTCTCTAAACTTACTGTATGGCTAAGCTCTGAAGGAGTGCACTTGCACAGGGCAAACCGCCAAGCCTGGGAAAGGACCTCCCTCCCTCCCTCCCTCCCTCCCTCCCTCCCTCCCTCCCTTCCTCCCTCTCTCTCTTTTTTGCTAAGTTCTGGCATTCAAGGAAAACTCTGTCATAACACTAGCTGGATACAGTCTTAAGGAGCAGACACTTCAGGGTCTAAACTCTAGCTATCGCATGTTAAAATATCAGATGTACAAGTTTCAACCAAAGATTACAAAACATACAAAGATACAGGAAGAGCTGACCCAGACAAAAGAGAAAATTAAAGCATTATAAAGCATCAACATGAGAACAAGACCTGGGGCATACCAAAGGCTTTTAAAAAGTGGTCCTAAATATGCTTAATGAGCTAAATAAAAAGATGAACAAAGAATTAAAGGATATCAGGATAATGATAGATGAACCAAAGAGGATATCAACAGAGAGATGGAAATTATGAAAAGAAACTAAATAGAGCTGAAGAGTATAGTAACAGAAATTAAATTAAAAACTCCCTAGAGGGAGTTCAGCATATTGGAGCTGGCAAAAGAAAGAATCAGAGCACCTGAAGATAGTTTAAATCATCCAGTCTGAGGAGCAGAAAGGAGAAAAGGATGAAGACAAGTGAACAGAGCCTGAAGAACCTGTGGGAAACCATCAAGTAAACCAATATATACAATCTGGGAGTCCCAAAAGGAGAAGAAAGAGACAGGGGCAGAGAGAATATTCAAAGAAACAATAGCTGAAAACTTCCCAAATTTAACGAAAGACACGAATATACACATCCAAGATATTCAACAGACTCCAAAGAGGATAAAGCCAAACAGACCCACACAGCAACATAATACAATGAAACTGCCGAGCGCCAAATGTGGGGTAGGCATTAGAGACCACCAGCTTTCTGTTCTTCCCCCTTCCACCCCTCCAAAGGGCCATGTGCCTTAATCTGGCAGATAACATATGTCATGTCCAGGATGAAGATTTAAGAGCCAGTGCTCTTAATATAATGAGTTCTTCTTATTTTTTTTCATGCTGTGATGATTGCGGAAGCTTGATATAAAAATCTTCAGCCTGGCTCCAGATAACGGTGGAGCAGAGCCTTGCCACCCAGCCTAGCCTAACAGCCTCAATGTACCTGCTGCTCCTGAGCAATGGGATTGGTGCTATAAATAAGCCTTGAATACGTAGCTTTGGCTCAGTGATCAGTGGGTGGTGAGAAAACTGATACTGGAAATCAGATTGAAGGTGGCTGTGAAGCATTTGGTCAGATGATAGCCTAACATAACCTAGAGGGCATATACATGACCTGCTATGGCAGGGGTTGGCCAACTTTTTCTGAAAAGAGCCAGATGGTAGATAATTTAGGCTTGGTGAGTCACATGATTCTTTGTTGCCTATTCTTCTTCTTCTTTTTCCCCACAACCCTTTAAGAATGTAAAAGCCAGTTTTAGCTCCCTGCATTACAGTAACAGGCTACAGCTTGGATTTGGCCCACGGATTGTCACAGTGTGTGCTGACTCCTGCTTTAGGGAAATAGTTTATAAAATACAACATGAGAAATTGCTTTTTGATACCGTTGGGTGCATTTGACACTGTGCTAATAAGACAGAATGATCTCAGAAAGGTATTGGCCACTTTGTAAGGAAGGAAGAGAATACAGAGTGTTTAACATTTCGGGACTTGCAGGGTGGACTCCTACCCTTTAAAAGATAAAACCGACCATGTCTTTTAGCTACAAAGGTCAACTGAGTCTCACTCTTGTAGCAGTATGAAGTACGGCTGTCACACCCCTTGTTAAAAGCCATGACTGAGAGCAATAATCCAGTTAAGGTCTGGGACCCATACACTTTCATTTGGACTAAATGGCTCAGGAAAAAATGACCTAGGGAGTGGCTCTCCCAAATAAGCTGAATAGTCTCCCCAAATTATGTCCAGAGAGAAAGGGGATGATACTTGAGCATGAGAAAACAAAAACAGTAAATGGAAGATATTTGTCTAGGAAAGAGATTTGGGTGTTTGAGAAGCCAACTAGGTCGTTGAGAGATTTGTAACATCAAATGGACCACCAGCTGGCACTGAAAGGGGCCATGCCTGAGACTTTAAAGTAAACCCTTGTGGATTGGCAGGCAGTGGGCAAGACTTCAAGGTGCACTTTAGATGGAGGCCAAGAAGGATAATGTCAAAGGAGCACTGTCTTAGAAGATGGAGCCAAGTGTTTTGGAAAACAATGGACTAAGGAAGTCCTCCCTCAGGGGCATGAGAATCACAGCCTAAAAAGGGAGCATTCCCTGCCCTCACGGTAGGGAACCCTCACAATAACTGCTTAGTGGGAGTCCACGTCCAAACCTGATAAGGAAAGTACCACATGTCCTCTAATGGGTGCATTGCCTAGAGACCTGGAACACAGAGGTTTAGCCTCTGGCTGGCTGGGACTGTGGACTGTCTGCCTTGGGGAAAATATTTGGGGTACAGAAGGGTGACTGTGTTAGTCATTAATACTGTTCACTGAGTATTTCCAGTTCTCCATGCTTCTAAGACTGTGGTAGGATTGCCTTTCTCTGCTCTTTGACGTTCCTTAGTCACACTGGCCTTCTTTTAGTTCTCCTTATGTGCTCTCATTCCCTTCATCGTTAAGTGTCTTCTACTGACGCTGAATCTGATGCCATACAACACAATCCCCCGAGTGTTTCTAAGAACATGTAATTCAAATCACATACTCCCATTGCACTTAGACTGGAATAAAGCACAGACCCCTTAACCAGACCAGAAGACCCCGGGGTCTCGCTGCCACCTCTCCCGCCTCCTTTAACCACTCGCCACCTCATTCTTGTTCACTGCTGGGCTTCACGGGGATTGTAGTCCTTTGCTTACTCACACTACCTTGCCCAGCACCTCTTCTTTCAGATGTCCAAATGGCTCGTCTTTCTCATCACCCAGGGCCAGCTCACATATCAGCCTCTTGGACAAGGACGTTGTCCCTGACCAACTCATATGAAATAACCCTATCCTATCCCCCTTTTAAGCTTCACAGCTCCATTTTGCTCTCTTTATAGCACATATGCCATCTGAGATGGTTTTATTTTTTAGTTGCTCGTTGGTTTTCATTCTCCAGAGAAATATAAGATCTAGAGGGCCTTGTCTGACTAATTTCACCTCTAAATCTCAAGCCTAGACCACTGCTGGGCACCTTGTAGGAACTCAAAAGATGTTAGTTGAATAAATCAATGGATGAAACACTGTATCAGTGAGGCAGAAGCAAATCACCACCACATCCCATACCTCAGGAGCTTTAGTGCAACAAGGTTTATTGCTCACTCAAGCTCCATGCTGGCTTTGCTCCAGCTTCCCTGAGCAACGGGCAGCCACCACCTATCGACTGCCAAACACCATGACAGAGAGACCGAAGAATGGTAAATGACACAGCGATTCTTAAAAATTCCACCCCGAATGACAAAGGTCCATCCGACTCGTATTTCACCAGCTAGAGCAAGTAACTTGGCAAGATCCCACTTCATGGGGACCGAGAAGGACAATCCTACTGTGCGCCAATTGGCAATAACGCCTGCCACATAGGAATTAACAGCGTGCCCTCTGACTTGAGTGCTCGCCCCTTCCTTTCAGTTCTCAACTGCGATGTATCTACAGTGAAACTTTCTTTATCCCCTAAACCAGTTTTCTCAACTTATAATGTGAATACAAACCACCTGGGCACTTATTAAACCGCAGGTCTGGGGTTTAACAAGGCCCCCGGGTGATACCAATGCTCTGGTCTGCAGACCACACTGGGAGTAGCCAGATTTCAGACTGTTATACTCTCTCAACTAACTGGGCATCCTGTCTTAGCGGTGCTTCTCTCAGGCTGTAATTAGACCTTTATTTGCACGGCTGTTTGAATACCATCTGCCTCTTCCCCCGATTCTGGGCTCTACAACATCAGGGACCACTCTGCCATTGCTCACCATTGCTTCCTTGGGATGAGAGGTGCTCAGAAAATACTGGCTAGCTTAATGAGTTGTTGAGGCCCTGGATCTCTCGGGATTGCTCACATTTCTGGGTAAGTCCCAGAGGTCCTGGAACCCTGCTGGAGCTTGGCACTTAGTGTCTCTGAAATCAGTCCGTGCTCTTTGGAAGAAACTCTTGGTTATGAGCACCGTATTGATTCCTATATTGTTGATTATATGTAGCATCCACCACAGGGATTATTCCTTTTGAGACTTGGGCACTAAAATGTGATGATGTCAGTTAAAAATATTCGGTTAAAGCAGTGATTGCTCTATGAAAGCAGAAGGGTTCTCAACTTCTACATTCCTGAAGTTAATCTGGTTATCCTGAGTTTACTCACCTTTCAAATTCTTCAGAAGGAAATAATAACTACCTTAATAAACTGGTCGTGGAATCTTCTCCAAAGTAGGTCAGTTGAATATTCATTTGTGATTTGAGTTCATTTAGCGCTGTTAATAGGACTTATTTTAAACAGTAAGAGCTGGCTCAGAGGGAAGAGAATAACTTAATTATCTTCTCATTTTAAGTAATATTCATATTTCTTCCTTCCTCTATAGCTCCTTTAAATTTTCTGTTATAATATATAGCACTATAATGAGGAGTTCTGATGATATACTTGAGCAAAGTATGTACTTCTGGATAAGTGGGGCCATTAATAGACTTTGGGTCCCGTCTGTTTCCTTCCCATGACTTTGAAAGGTACAGATGCTCAGCTTTTAATACATGAATGAGAAGCAGCTGCTTTAGCTCAGTCACTGCTTGCCAGAACTGAAAAGGCCAGTCAGCTGGAGCAAAGCATTTGAAAAGGAGGACAAGGGCAATCCAAACTTTCTCAATGAGGACAGAGATTTCTCTCTAGCTCAGCGTTTCACTTCCTTGGGGTATATGCCTCAGGTGACAGCTGTGAAGAGAAATGCTAATGCTCATGTAAGGGCAGCAAAGTAGATGCCTTCTGCCTCTTGAGGAAATGAAACAGATGCCTGCATCTTCTTACGTTTCAGTTCTATGATCTAAATGAGGCTATCGTCCAGTATAAAATCTAGAGAATAATGTAGTGGACCTTCCTGCTGTAGGACACCGAGGGTGAGAGGACAGTGTTGATGATGTAGAATACTGGTTATTCAACTGGAGAAACTGGTTGTTTTTATAATCCTCCAATATTATGGTTTCACCTTTTTCAGGGTTATACCAACTTCATAATTTGGTTGAGTCAATCATGCTTGTAGTTCCCTTTCTAAAATGCAATATATGGTTACCCATTTCTAAATACATTGACGGGAAGGAAAAAGAAGAAGGCTGAGGCTCAAGTATTTGGAGAGGGAATGGCTACATGGCCTCATGTCTGTATCATTCAGGGTTTAACCAGAGAAGAAGTCATAGTAAGATAAATATATTAAGAAATGTAGTGCAATGAATTGGCTTCTGTGAATAGGGCTGGCTATTCACAGCCTGAAATCTGCAGGCTGGCTGTCGGGAAGAGCAGGTTGGAACTCTGCCATGAGATGAAGCTGTTGTCCACAGGCAGAATTCTTCCTTCTTCAGGGAAGCCTTGGCTCCTGTTAAGACCTTTCAATGGATTGAATCAGGCTGACCCAGATTATTCGGGATAACCTTCCATACTTAAAATCAACTCATTATGGACTTTATTCACATCTGAAAATATCTTCACAGCAACATCTTAGATTAATGTATGAATCTCTGGGGACTGTAGGCTGACCAAGTCGACACATCAAAAAGACCTCACAGTATCCTACAAGCCCTACTCTTCTCTGTCTATGAAATGTAGGTCCTAGGCCTCCACTTGTAAAATGAGACTATTATAGCGTCTATCTCATAGGATATGTGTGTGTGATGAGATAAGACTAAATGATCTAATGCAAATTGCTTACGATAAGGTCTGGCACAAAACAGCACTCAATAAATTTTAGTCATGATTATTGTTTGTTCTTATTTGTTCAATATCGTATACTTTGCCAAGCATTCTCATATTAAGAATTGAAGCTCATGGTTACATCAACTCTTTTAATATGATTTATTTTTCTTTATAAAGATGAAAACCTGAAGTAGAGAGAGATTAAATTATTTGTGACCGACATGTCTACTGTAGCTGAGGCAACCAGGGCTGGAAGTCGCGTTTGCTGTATTCGGGTGCCCTTTACAGCACAGATGGCTTTGCAACCAACAGTACTTCTGTCATCACCAACACAAGGTTTCTCAGTGCGTTAAATCATTTATATATATGACAAAAGAAACAGTCATCCGTTACCTGTATTCTAAAACCCAATGTTTAGCAGGAGTCTCCCCATCCTGTTAGATATAGAGGCATTTTGGTTCAAACACCCATCAAAGTGACGGTGGGGAGCTGGGCGTCCCTCCCAACATCAGCAGGGAGTGTTGGGAGGACATTTCCTGTTGTTACTCCTGCGTGCTACAGCTGATATCTTCATCACGATCTCTTCCCAGCTAGAGAGGATGTTCCCTTTCTGTGTCCTTTACTGATTCAAATTAGAAATGCACCCCCCTTTCCCTGATGCCCATCAAAGCATTTCTGGTTGTAGCGGATGTTGAAGAATGGAAACAGAGTGGATTTACAGAGCAGCATACGGATTAACACAGAAGTTCACATATTTGAATTCTCTATTACTCACTTATTCTCCACCCCATTTTCCAAGAGATATAAATTTCCCCAATGACTCTTACCCTGACCATGTGGTAATTCTCCCTTTCTCTAACGCTCTCAGCTCACCACTCTTGCTCTTGGTCCACACCCCCAAATTCTGGTTAATATTTTTTGCATAGAGCTGTGGCCATGTCTTTGAGTGAGGTGAGAGCTGGGTGCTGGAGGTGGGCTCACCTTCTTTCCCTCCAGAGACAGACTAAGTGGTCTAAGGTTTTGTTTCTTTGCTTGTTTGCTTGTGTTTGTTTTAAATTTTACTCTAATCTTAGAGAAACTAGGAGATTAGATTTCAGACAGTGCCTGTATTAAGGTATGAGCATTTCTACTATGGCTTTCAAAAGGAAAAAACAAAACAAAACAAAACACAAACCAAACAACCCACAAAGATTGATGGTTTAAAAAATAGCTAACATTATGGGCTTATTTTACTTCATGCTTCAACCCTTTAGTGACCTTTAGAAGATGAATTTCTTCTATGCTGTGTCTGTGGAATTATCATTAATTATTAGGAGCCACAAACAAAACCTGCCATGATGGATTATCGGCAGGCCAAAGCATAATTACTGACTCTAGTCATGGATGGCTCTGTCACTGAGGTGCCAGATATCAGGAGAGCAAGTTTTGTGTGTTGTTTCAGTAAAGTATCATAAAACTTGATGAAGAGAAAAGAGAAAGCCTGTCAGGACTGGTAGAACTCGGTGGCCTGGCAGCACGCGTTTCTGACTAACTTCCACAGTTAAATCAATAACGGTTACAACTTCTCTTTCTTTCTTCCTCCTCCTCCTTGTCTATAATGAAAGGAGACTGTTGTAATTATTTCACACAATAAGCTTTGAAACCAAATTCTCTACCCTGTGCTCATAACAGAACCAGAAGGGGGAAAAAAATAATCATCTTCTCACTTAACACAGTATTTTATCATGGATATATCTACTCTTACAAGCAATTCATGTGGACCAAATACATTTTTCTTTTCTCACCACACAGCATAGAGCATATCTGCTCAAGTTTTCAAAAGACAACATATCTGAGTGCCTCCCATATATGTCCTTTGCTAGAATTAAAGTGAACCTTTAAGGCTGTCACATTCAAGACTGCTGACGGGGACGCTTCAGAAATTTTGAATACTAGCAAGAACTGGCAGAAACATCTTTCTCACGTTTCCAGAAAATAGCTAAAGGACTGCAGTGACAGGGTGAGTGCTGGATTATGGGAAAAACTTAAAAGTGGTAGGATCTTTCCGCGCCCAGGCTGACCCCTCTCCTACCCATCACCTGCTCACAGCAGAGCCTGCCCACCCTCCCGGTGTGGATCCCTGGTCCCTGCGCCAGAGCGGCACTGGTTCCCCCTGCACAGTCTGCCTGCAGGTGGCCCGAGGGACTCGCTGTCCAGAGCTAGCCTGCGTGTAGAAGGTGGCTCACAGACTTCTCCTACAGCATGGTGCTGCCTGGGGAACGGGATTGCTGGCTGTGGACCCTGCAGCACAGAGCTCGTGACCACGAGGGAAGAGGGGCCACATGCAACCTTGGAAACAGGGGAATTCCTAGGGCCACGCAGCCCAAGAAAGACACCAGCGCAGAAACGATGGGAGGGGGCAGTCCCATGCTTTGGCCTGGAGCTACTCTCGTGCAGCGTGTTGGACAGATGCGTCCTGCAGGAGAGCACTTGCACAGGTTAATCTGCAAAGACTAGGAAAGGTGTTTTCTTTTTTTCCTTCTTTTTTTTTTTTTTTTGTTAGCTCCTGGCATTCAAGGAAAATTTGGTCAGAATACAAGCTGGATACTATCTTAAAGTGAAATTTTAAGGAGTCCTCGAGTTCACCTTCAGAGATCTCTTGTTTAAGAAAATTAGTAGTTAATTGGTCCCTTTAGTGGCCTCTAAGCAGTTAAATAAAGCAGAAAGAGATTTGCTTTCCTTTTGGACAGAATGCCCGTTCACTGACTACTTGGGTGCAGAGCGATACTCGGGAATTTGGGAGGTTTGCCTGTGAAGCGCTTCTGCTCTCTGCATGGCACATTCATTTCAATATCTTCATCACTGTGGTTATTGTTTACCCAGGTTCCACGGAGTAAAAACCTCACTGAAATGCATTAACTCCATGATACATTTTAAAATTATGTGTGGCGGCTTACATTGCTTTTGACTAATGGCTAACAAACCATAGCCATATCAGCAAAGGTTACGATCTGTTTTACTTCCTCCATCCCTCCCTTTAATGAAAGAAGGGTAACTGATTATTCATGACAGATTTTGAAACCAAATTCTCTACCTAACATGAGACAAATGTAGATGATAATACATTTAACTAATTTGCCAAGATTTTTTGGTAAGAACAAAATGTTCAGAAAATCTATGTTGAAAAACAGGGGATTCCAAAAGTACTATGTTATAAGGATCAAACTTGTTTCCAAGGAAATGTAGCTCCAGAATTACAGCACAGAATATTTAACACACATATGTGAGATATTCCTTTTCAAGCCAACTCTTCATTCATAGGGAGGAAATATTAACAGCTGTTTATGTACTTTGGGAGTAGACGAATCAGGTTTTATAGAGTCAGCTCTACTCATGATGAGTTGTGTAGGGCTGGATTTACCTACTCTAAGCAGCATCTGTAAAATGGGGATAATAGAAATGCTTAACCAAAGATCTGATGCAAGGACTAAGGATTAAGGATTGAGCAAAGAGCTTATTACAGTGTCTGGTGGATACCAGGCATTAAATAAATGCTTACTCTTAACTCTCTGATGAGAACAGTCTAAAGTAGCAAGGGTGTTCGGATTTGATGGCTATAAAGATGACCAATTAATCAATAAGTATAAAATAGACATTTGGCTGCTAAAAAGCTATCATCTTAAAGACACACACTTTTATTCACACACATATACCCCATCCACCCCTGACAATAACACTGAAACCTGCCAGGGCAGTTCTGAAGCAGGCTGGAGAGGAAATCAATAGATGGATCTGGAACCTGGCAAGAAGTCCACGTGGATATCGATACCCCCAAAATGGCTGCTGGAAGGCCAATGCGAATGAGATTTTCTCGAAGGCAGGAGAAGCCCAGAATATTCTCCAGGGACATTGTCATTGGGCCCTCCTGGGGGATTGATGGGTGGGATAATCAATCAAAACAGCAAACAGCTGGGACTCCTCCCATGTCATTAGCAAAGGGGTGGAATAATTAATGGTTTGAAAAGCAAGTGCAAAGGCCGAGTCTCTCTCTTTCTCTATTTCTCTCTCTTGCCTTCTGTGCCCTGCTCTCGCCGTGTTCCCCCCACATGGATCAACTGGCAAGTAAAACCTGGGCATTTATCATCTATAATGGGATATTGTAGGCTGTAAATCAGCCCTCTTCACTCTTCAGCCCCTTCCTCTCTCTGGGACCCATGATCTGTTATTTCCTCCATTTCTCTTCCCTCCCCACCTTAATAAATTACTGGCCTAACTAACCCAACGTGCTCTTCAAATTCATTTCTACAGCATAGTCAAGAACCTAGACCAAATCTGACTACAGTTCTAACTACTTAAGGATTTTTTAAGCTAATGGAAGGCAATTTATTTCTGATAGTCTTAAAAGAATAAATATATTATTTCCTCCAAATTCCTAAAGTTAAATAAAAACAAATACTATAAAAATCTATGACCTGAAATACATTCATTATAGAATTGTATTGATTAGCCTAGCATTACAAACACATGCTCTTAAACTCAGACTGCCTAAGTTCAAAACCATCCCCTTTTACTTGGACATACTGTTTAACCTCTCAATATCTCATTTTCTTCATCCACAAAGTGGGTATAATTATAATATCTACTCTAATGAGTCATTATGAGGATTATGTGGTTAATACTATAAAATACTTGGTAAGTGTTGTCATTGCTGGTACTTAAAAGTAAGTTTTGCTTCACCATTGGTTGTCAAAGAAGGGAAAAACATTGTGACTTTTCTTCCCTGCCTTCCTCCAGAAACTTGTTTGAAGGGTTTGCTTGTTTTCCTAAAGGAAGTAACAGTGCTGCTTGACATGGTTGGCTGACGGGCAGAGTGAGAGTCCTGACAGCTCACATTCGCAGCAAGTTCGGCATGCAGTTCGGCATACTTTATTGCCAGACTGCTCAAGGAATTTTTAAAGTTCAAAATGGATGACACTAGAGACTCTGCAAAGGGAAATTTATCATCTAAAATAATTAAATAATTTCATTGCAATAAAATTTAACCAAATAAGAAAAAAAAAAAAACTGTAGTAAATGGTATCTAGAGGAAAAACTGAATAGAGCTGCTAAGGCATCATGGAATTGATTCCTGAACTGGTTAGGGTTGATTTCAGCACAAGGAATAAAACTCTAGGGAAAATGTATTTTATAGGATTGTTTTTTGCAAGATGATAATGGTTCAGTTGAAAACTAGTGCTTCTGCCTGAAAATTAAACACAGCTGTACCTGCATTATACTACCACAGACTACAGTACAAACCAGATTAGACATTAGGCAATCTGAGCTCCCCCTTTTAACAATGTGTGTTTATTTTATTGAATCATCTGCATTGATCTTTTCCTTTTGTACTGCGCAAGGCCCATCCAACTGAAGAATTTTAATTTTTCTATGTTAATTCTGAAAACATTTCCAATGGAAATGACTTGATGATGATGAGAACCAGTAAGAATCTAAACATCCGATATGGATGTGTGTGTGTGTGTATTTCCTTAACACACATAAGCTTATATTGTCAAATACAAAACACAAAGAAGGGATCCTCTAATGGGGAACAGAAATGGATAAAAGCAGCGCAGAGTAGGAGGGGACCCCTTGGTTCAGAGGTGGCTCTAATGAGAGGTGGAGCACAGGGATACTGCAAAGCCCACGGGACTCTCACGGTGATGACGAGTCCCTGTCAACCTCCTCAGGCAGAGCCAGAACTTCTTCCATACCAGATCTACCAGGGCATCACTTTGACCTTGAAAAGAAATGTTACTTTCGCTTGCCCCCTAGACGTAACAACTGCAACCCCCTCACAAAGGAGAACTTCTGGCAGGAGCAGATGGGGATCAAAAGACTACAGCTGCTAAAGTAGGACAAACAGGAAAAGAAAATAGCCAGCATGGGACTTCATGCATCTTTCTCGCTACATAAAAGACAGATGGGTTTCCCAAGAACACCGATTACTGCTGCCTAACCCATGAGCTGCCAGTGAGCTGCATGCTGAAGAAAACGGTCCAGATTCAGAGCTCGGATCCCTCTGCTTCGGCCAGCGCCTGATTTAATCTCATTTGGATGGATACCAACAGGGAGTGGCTCTTCAAAGTGAGTGGCGCCAGTACTGGGGGCTCCAAGTACAGCGTCATCCACCTGGGCAGTCTGCAGGCCCCGGCACTCACCATGAAAATGCATGCAAACCTCTACTTCGCCAACGGGAAGATGAATTCTGTGGGCTGGACCTCGCACAAACATTAGGTTTCCCACATTCTGCTGTGCCTCGCGGGAATCACAGGGAATCCAGGCTGTGCCACTCTGCTCCAGCGTTGAGTAGAATCCAGCAGGAGGAGACTGGCCTGGCATGCTCTGCAGTCCAGTCCCTGGTGGGTACTGTGCCTGGCCCCTGAATAGCCAGGAAGAACCATCAGTAGAGGCTTGACAGGTAGTTGTTTGGAACCAACAGCGAATGTCTTGGTCCATCACTTTGCTATCATGACCCCTGTGATATATAATGGCTGTCCCTGGGGGGAGATCTTTGCTATTGATCTGCGCTTTCAATATCAAGGCAAGGCCGGACGACTATCTGCCTGTTCCATGACTCTGTTGTGACCTGAGCAGGAGTAATACCTGATGGCATCAGACATGGTTGGAAAGATCAAGCTGTGGGACCTGAGGGCCACTACGTGTGTTAGGCAGTAAGAGGGTCACGTGAATGAGTAAGCCTACCTGCCCTCGCATGAGCATGAGGAAGAGGGAATCCTGGTGGCAGTGGGCCAGGACTGCTGCACGAGAATCTGGAGCCTCCACGTGCCCACCTGCTGAGAACCATACCCCCCCTATATCCACCTCCAAGGCAGACATCCCAGTGAGGTGCTCCCTTCCAGGCCCAGGGGCTTCCAGGGAGTGCCAGGGCTACGCATGGCACTCCAGCAGGACTTTTACCATATATCCTAACCTGTAGTGTGCAGCCTGGAGGAATGTGGATTTGATCTCAGGGGATAAATTGCTCTCCTCTAACAAGGGCATTTTAAATGGATGCTCACAGCACACAGATCCCATCCATCCTGTAGCTGGGCTGAAGGTGGAAGTGATTGTATGGAGACACTTCAGCAAAGTTATTTTAGAGTTATTTTAGTTTCATTGTGGGCTCAGAGAACTCGGAAGTCCTTTTCATAAAAGGTGCCCACTACTCTTTCTTATTGAATTCCTTAGAGCTTCCCCACATCCCAATTGTTTTGTTTGTTTGTTTTCTAAACAAAAAGACTTTTCTCCCAAGTACCGAAGAATGGTGAAAATGAAAACAATGAAATCAGTTGCTTCTTCTTTCTGGCAAAGCCCTTTCAAGAAGCCTGATGATGGGGCTGGCTGAGGCTGTGCTAGGCTAGCCAGTGCCTGGGTTCCAGGAAGGCTTGCATCTGTACTTGAGTAAACCAGCTGGATACAGTGAGAAGGGGGAAGCCTTTCTCTGAGTTGCTACAGAGCAGATTTTAAAGGATGGAGTTGAGAATCCATCCTTTCTGAATAAATCTCACTCAATATCAATAGCAGTCCTCTGGGATTCTCTTTTTAGTATCATTCGTAAGCATTTAAATGCTAGCAGGTTTTAAACAGTTTAAACAGACAGGCCTTGACATGCCTTTGTTGAGGCACCTTCCAGAATATTAGATATAGCCAGTCTTAGAAAATTTCTATTATGGTGACTTGAATAGGAGATTTAAGAGCCCAGCAAAGAAAATTGGCTTTGACTTTTTGTAATCTAGAGGAAGCAGTTTGTGAAACGTTTTTACAAAGTGCTGAAAGAGCCTTTCTTCCTACCAAATAATAAAACTAGAAAGACAAATAAAATAAAATAAAATAAAATAAATCGATGGAACTATACTTCACAGTGAGCCCTAAGTTAAACCATGAACCAGAGTTAATATAATTATGAAAGCGTGCTATCATCAATTGTAAAAAATGTTCCACACTAAGGTAAGGTATTAATGATAGGGTGGTATATAGGATTCTTGTGTTTTATGTATGATTGTTCTGTAAACCTACAATTTCTCACATAAAGACAAAAATACTAGGAAAAAAAAAAACCTACAATATACATCTAACTGTTTTACCACAACACTAGGATGGTTATTCATTTTAAAATAATTTTCTCTGTACTGTGTAGTTAAAAATAAGGTGTCAGGTGCTGTGGATATATAGTGAATAAGGCACAGTCTTGATCCTCAAAAAGTACAGAGTGGCATCAGAATGAAGGTGGGGTAAGATGCTATGGGCAATGCCCCCCACCTGCCAAGCCATAAGGGACAGAACCAACTTTCCCAGAACTCTAGAATGTGCTCAAGGGTTAAAAACAGCCAATACATGGAATTGGAAAAACAGAAACCTAAAAAATTGTAGGAAAGCTGCAGAATCCTTTCACTTGCCCTGGCTTCTTTCCCTCTCTAGGTTTGGCACAATAGCAATAGTGGCCTGTGCTCCCAGGATAGTGCTTCTTCTTCCCAGTGTGATGATCCATGCTCTTAGTGTGAGTCCCAGTTAATGTGTTTGCATGTCTGCTCAAACCTGCTCCCTGAAAGCCTCACTCAAGTTGATCATTAGTTTTATGTAACCCAGAAATTAGACTTGGTGGAGGAGCAGAGTGGGGAAGCAGTGTGGAAAAGTGGCACAGAACAGAGGAAACCACAGCTGCTAGATGTGAAACTTTGTGGTTGAGACATAAAAATTAGCACCTGGAGCCCAGGAGGAGAGATTTTTTTTTTTTTTTGAGGGAGTACTAGGAAGCCCAAAACAATTTGTGCAGACCTGAGAAATTTTGAAAGACAGTGCATAAGCCCAGGGCAGGACACATGCTCAGAAACACAAGAGAGGAATTTAAGTGTTTACTGCAGACTGATCTTTGAGATGAGTATAAAATGGGGTAAACACTGAAGGAGACCATTAGCACAGATCCTGTGTACACTACAGCCTTCAATAATAAACAGAAAAACAGCAAACCCTGGGGACAAGGAAGAGTCACATTTCCAGAGCTAACATATCAAAATAATCAAGTTTCCAGACATCAGCAAAAAATCACAAGGCATATAAAGAAACAGGAGGGGATGGCCCATTCAAAGGAACAGAAACTATCCCTGAGGTAACCCAGCTATTGGAGTCAATAATCAAAGACATTAAGCCAACTTTAATAATTAAATTCCGTGAGCTAAAGGAAAACACAAAGAACTAAAGGAATTCAGGAAAATGATATATGAACTAAAGTAGGAATTACAAATTTTAAAAGCAACCAAATGGAAATTCTGTAGATGAAAAATACAATACTGAAATTTAAAATAAATGGAGGGGTTCAATAGCAGATTTTAATAAGCAGAAGAAAGGATCAGTGCAGTTGAAGATAGGACAACTGAAATTATTCAGGCTAAGGAGCAGAAGGAAAAAAGAATGTAAAAGAGTGAGCAAAGCCTAAGGGACCTTGGGACACCAGGAAGCATACTAACATATGTATTATGGAAGTCCCAGATGAAGACTAGAAATAGAAAGGTGTATAAGGAAGCACTGGAGAAAATTTGAAATCAAGAATATTCACATCCGTGGAGCTCGATGAATTCCAAATAGGATATCTACACAGAGACACATTATAGTCAAACTTACATAGGTTAAAGATAAAGAAAGAATCCTAAAAGCTGCAAGAGAGAAGTGGTACATCATGTCCAACAGGATCTTCAATAAAATTAAGAGATGATTTCTCATTAGAAACTATCGGTGCCAGAAAGCAGGGGATGGGCATATTTAGATTACAGGAATATGCAGATAGCTTCAGCAAGTGCTTGGGGTGGTGGTGGGGCAGAACCCCTGGATGGGTGTATCCCAGTTCCTGCAGATGTCCCAGAAAACCATCCAGTTTACCTCTGGGAAAGAGCCCCAGCCAGGGGATGTCATCTACATGGCTGGCGCCTTTGACCTGTTCCACATTGGGCATGTGGACTTCCTGGTGAAGGTGCACAGGCTGGCAGAGAGGCCCTATATCATCACAGGCCTGCACTTTGACCAGGAAGGCAACTGCTCCAAAAGGAAGAACTACCCCATCATGAACCTGCATGAGCAGACCCTGAGCATGTGGCCTGCAGGTACATGTTGGAAGCGGTGTTTGGGGTCCTGTATGTGGTCACGGCAGAGCTCCTGGACCGTTTCAAGAAGGAGCTCGTTTGTCGCAGGGAGATGGAAATCGTGCTTGACAAGGACGGCTCTGCCCTAAGAGAAGGGGCCTCTTCTGTCACATAGACAGCGGCAGTGACCTCACCACAGACCTCATCATCCAGAGGATAATCAAGAACAGGGTTAGAGTTCAAGGCCCGGAATAGAAGAAAGAAGCCAGGGAGCTGGCCTTTCTGGAGGTGTGAGGAAGCTGGAGGGCAGCCAGCAGGAAGGGGAGAACTGCCTTCTACCCAGAGGAGGCCACCGAGAGGCCAGCAGTGGCCCCACCCACTTCACTTCCTGTGGTCTAGACGTCTCCACACTTCATGAAGCCCAAGGAGCCCCCGGAAGGGTGGCGTGCAGGGAATCTACCTCCCACCCCTGCCTGCAAGAGGCCATCCAACAGCAGGCTGCCTGCCCTTCCCTGCTGAGCTGTACAGAGAGGACAACCAATGCAGGAGCGTGGCCCTGTTGGCAACATGACAAGGTACCTGTACTGCTTGCTCGCCTTTGCTCCTGGGACACTCCCAATGTGGGGGTGGGGGTGGAAGGAGCCTTTAGCCTAGATGGCATCAGGGGAGCAGTGGAGCTGGTGCTGTCCTCCCCCACTCCCACCTAGCACCCTCTTCCCTGGGCATGGTCCAAGTGTCTGAGAGCCTGGCTCCAGGAGGTGGCTCCGTGCTGCCCACCAGCCCTGCTGTGCCCTCTAGGACCTCCCTGGCTGATGGCAATCTCTTGGAGGAGAGGCCACTGAATAAAGCCTGGGGGTGGGGTGAGAAAAAAATTGTCCTTCAAAAATGAGGGAGAAATCAGGACACTATCATATAAATGAAGCTGAGGGAGTTTGTTACTATTAGACCTGTCCTATAATTAAGTCTGAAGAGGGTCCTCCCAGAGGAAAGGAAAGGACACCAGGAAGTAACTTGAAGCCCTATGAAGAGATGAAGGTGCATGATAAACTTAACTACATGTACATATATAAAATGCCAGTATTTTTTTTTATGCATTTTTTTCTTTATTTTTAAAGAAGCTTTAAATTACATAAAGGTTACGTTGAAAATATAGGGGTCTACTCTAGTCCAACAGTGGACTAGAGTAGACTTACAGTTGTGCTACTGTAGACTTGTTGCAATCCTAGCAATGGAAGAACTTTTACCATTGATGTAGAGGCAGTGGCCATTGGAGGTTCTGCGGGGGTGAGGGGGAAAAATAGGTATAATTTGGGGGCATTTTCGGGACTTGGGAATTATTCAGAATGACATTGCAAGGACAGATACAGGCCATTGTATATCTTGTAATAACTTGTAAAAATGTGCAGGAGAGAGTGTTAACTACAATGTAAACTATAATCATTGCTTAGTAGCAATGCTCCGAGATGTGTTCATCAATTGTGGCAAATGTACAGACTAATGAAGGATGTTGCTATTGTGGGAAAATATGGGAGGGCTAGGGAGTGGGGCATATGGGAATCCCCTATATTTTTTGTGTAACATTTATGTAATCTAAGTTTCTTTTTAAAAATTATAATAAAAAGAAAAAAGAAAATATAGGGGATTCCCGTTTACCCCACCCCTTCCCCTCCCACACTCTCCGATTAACAATGTCTTTCATTAGCGTGGTTCATTTGTTAGAATTGATGAACGCATATTGAAACATTGCCACTAACCAAGGTCTCTATTGCATAATGGTTTACACTTTGCACAGCACAATTTTATAGGTTTTGACAAAATTATAATAAATGCTAGTATTATTGTTTCTCTAGGTTTGTAACTCTAATTTTTATAATCATAAAATTCTATGTTATTGGGTGCACAAAGTATAAAGATACAATATTTGACATGAACAACATAAAGGAGGGAATGGAAGGATATAGAAGCAGAGACTAGGCATATATTGAAGTTAAGTTGGTACCAATTCAAAATCGATTGCTATAGATTTAGGATGTTAAATGAAAACCCCATGGTAGCCATAAAGAAAATATTTTAAAAAATATATACAGTAAAAGCAATGAGAATGGGATAAAAATGTTTCACTATGAAAGATCAACTATACACTAAAGAAGGCAGCAAGGAAATGAAGGACCAAAACGGTGTAAGACTCACAAAAAGCAAATGGCAAAATGGCTGAAGTGAGTCCTGCCATATCAGTAATTAATCTGAATATAAATGGATTAAATTCTCCAGTCAAAAAGCAAAGATTAGCAGAATTTGGATAAAAAAGCATGGCCCAATATATGTTTTTTTTTGTTTGTTTGTTTTGTTTATTTTTAACAAGGGACTCATCTTAAATTCGAAATACAGATAGGTTGAAAGTTAAAGCATGTAAGAAATAATTCACAAAAATAATAACCAAAGAAAGCTGGAGTGGCTATACTATATCAGACAAAATAGACTTTAAGTCAAAAACTTTTAAAAGAGACAAAGAAGGACACTGTATATTAATAAAAATGTTACTCCATCATGAAGATATGACACTTATAAATATTTATGCAACCCAAATCAGAGCCCCCAAATACATGGAAGCACACACTGACAGAATTGAAGGGATGAACTTACTGCTCTACAATAACACTGCAGCTGGAAACTTTAATATACCACTTTCAATAAAGGATGGAATATCCAGACAAAACATCAACAAGGAAACAGAAAAACTGAACAAAACTATAAACCAGCTAGATTAAATAGACACATATAGAGCACTCTCCCAAATAACACAATATACATATTTTTCTCACTGCACATGTATCATTGTACAGGTTAGACCATATGTTAGGTAAAAAATAGTCTCAATAAATTTTAAAAGATTGAAATCATACAAAGCATCTTCTCTGATTACAATGGAATGAAGCTAGAAGAAGGAAGATTACAAAATCCACAAATAGGTGGAAATGAAACAACACAGTCTTAAGCAACCAATGGGTCAAAGAAGAAATCACAAGAAAAATCAGGAAATCCTTAGAGATGAATGAAAATGAAAGCACAACATATCCAAATTTATGGGATACATTAAAAGCAGTGCTCAGAGAGAAATTTATAGCTATAAATGCCTACATTAAGAAAGAAGAAAGATCTTAAATCAATAACATAATTTCACACCTTTTGGAACCAGAAAAATAAGAGCAAATTAAACTTACAGTTAGCAGAAGGAAGTAAATACTAAAGTTTAGAGTAGAGATAAATGAAACATATGATAGAAACACAACTGAGAAACTCAATGAAACCAAAAGTTAGTTCTCGAAAAGATCAATAAAATTGACAACACTTTAGCTAGACAGACAAAGAAAATAAAAGAAACTGAAAATTATTAAACTCAGAAATGGAAGTGGGAACATTACTACTGATACTACAAAAAATAAAGGGATTATAAGAGAATGCTATAAAAAATCATATTCCAACAAATCAGGTAACGTACATAACATTAACACATTCCTAAAAACACTAAATTTACCTAAACTGACTCAGAAGAAATAGATCTCCACAGACCTACAACAAGTAGAGAGATGGAATCAGTTTTCAAAAACCTCCCAACAAAGAAAAGTCCAGGGCCAAATGGCTTCTCTGCTGAATTCTAACAAATGTCCAAAAATAATTAATACCAATCATTATCAAATTCTTCCAAAAAATTGAAGAGGAAGGAATATTTCCTACCTCATTCTACAAGATCAGAATACACTAATACCAAAGCCAGTAAGGGACATATAAGGAAAAAGGATTAGAAACCAATTTCCCTTGTGAGTATAGATGCAAACATCCTCAACAAAAACTTGCAAGTCAAATCCTATAGTATATTAAGAGCATTATAAACTATGATTTATCCCAGGAATGGAGAGTCTATTATATGCCACGTACTTTTCTAGTCACTGGAGACTCAGAAGTAAACAAAATAGAAAAAAATCCCTGCCCTTCCTTATTTGGTCCTGTATTCCCTGCACCCAAACAGGGCTGATACCCAGCAGGCAGGCAGTAAACATGAGTTAAGAGAATGAAATTTACTCAACAACATTCGTCTAACCTATTAGGAAGTTCTAATAACCAAGTAAATGTCTTTATCAATAGTTATGCTTAAATATGTTTACATAGTGAAATTTTTTTTAAATTTATTTTTATTGTGGGTAAAAATCAAAATTCTCACAATACATACAAACATTTGCAAAATGATATATAAATATATATGCATATATGTGTATTTGCTTACAAAAATGTTATTTATATATATATATACATATATTTTAAGAGGTGCTTAGATTACCCAAAATATTACACGGAACCCACAGGGATTCCCATGTTGCCCACCTCCCACACCTCCCACCACATCCCACACAGCTCAATGGACTCATAGTGAATTTGAAACCCTTCTCTTTTCCCTTTTCTTCAAAGAAAGTAATTTAATAATTACTCATATACATTTCATGTTAAGAATTACAATGCCATAATTTCTTATATGCTACAGTCTTAAAGAATTTTTTTCAGTTTTATGTGTTCGATTCTTTAGTATAGATGCCATCAGAACTTATTTGCTTAAATAGTCTATTTTATTTCACATTTTGATTATCATTTCTCATTCTTATGTTTTAGTCTTTCTTTGGAAATAGTATAATTCAAAGGTTGACTCTCAATTCTATTCTTATTGTGTATTATCATCTCTCACGTAATCAAAACAGCTTTCATTCTCTCTACATTATATAGGTATGTATTCAAATGTGTTTTCTGTATCACTCTCGTGGGCTTGAGCCAGATTTTTTAGGCTTATAACAATGATTTAATTTTATTCGTTCTATCGTTGCTTTAGTTCTTTGAATTTTCTGTTTAACATGACCTGTTCCTGTTTAATAGATGTACTGTCCCTCTTGATCTCATTTATGGTAAGTAGCAACCTTCTATTTTTCTGCCTCATTAAGAAAATATTTTTGTGAGTTTAAGATATTCTTCAGGCACTTAGACTAGATATCTCTTTTCTTCTTTAAGACGCAATTAAAAATATTTTTTTTAGTAGTGACATCATGACTTTTTGGTATTTATTCAAACATCGGTCTAATTTAGTTGAGATTTCTGCTTGTAGAAATGGCTGAATAAAAAGGCTCAGAGTGGTCTTTCTGAGAGTAGAGGAACTTCATTGGCCTTTGTTGGGGCCAGCCTGATGGCAGAGGCCGCGCCTAGAGCCACTCTGCCCAGGTCTGAGCACCAGTTGGCTGTCCCCAGCACGTCCAAGGGTGGAGGCAGGAAGACCCGGCCTCTTTTAGTAGCAGAGACTTTTTTTTGTAGCATGCAAATTGTTTGGGTGCAGGCAAGTTTGCGATAAAGTCACACAGATTTTGAGGCGATTTCTATGTTAAGCTTTCTTCTTTATGCTGACATCCTCTGCACAAAACACACCTAACGAGAATGCCTTAGGGTGCTATGACCTCTAGGTCCATGTCTTAGGGTGCGTGACATCGATATGCCTGAGAGCTTTGTACTGAATGAGTTCTGTGCCTAGCAAAGCACTCTAACCAAACTCCTTTATTTTATAACAAAAACAATATACAACATACACCCAAATATAAGGTCTATGTGATGATAAGACAGCCCCTCGCTTTCCAAATTAAATGTTCATTTTGTTAACTTGAACATAAAGATCTTTAGCATTATATGTGAAATGGTCACACATCTACTCTTGTATTTAATTCACTTATTATACATGCATGTTAGAAGAATTGCTTTGCTCCTAATTATCCAGGAAGCAATTTTATTCAAAGTCTTCATGGCACCTTCAACTTCAGCTTTTTCATCATCTCTCAGAGCTACTTGGTGAGTTTTATAACATTGAAGTAGGGCACGTTTCCATTGTATATATATCCTAAGCCACGTTTTTATAGGGCAGTTTCCGTTTTTAAAACTCATTCTGTGGGTGTCTATTTATTATACACTCAACATAATCACCTAGTGTAACACTTTTGAAGTTGCTTTCAAAGGTTTTATTTGCAGCACAGCATTTGGCGCTTGGAACTGAGAGGCTGTATATCAAGTGATAATGACTATAAATCTATGTGAAATTTCTTCTCTCCCCCTTTTAAGGCAAATCTGTTTAGGTGACATCTGAACATCCCAAAATAACATCATCTGAGGTTGTCTCAGGATAATGCATCTTCCCTTGTTTGCTCAAAATAAAATAATAGAGACTGTATAAAAATGTAAAAAACTATATGGATTTGAAGACAGGGCAGCTCCTTTCATTAAGTTTGTGGGGAAAAAACTTCACCTTATGTTAAAGTGCAGGATAAAAATAAACTTGTTGGTAAACCTTAAAAATGGGTACTAAATTACCCCCTGGATAATTGTCAGTCATTGAATTAGAACTGGAAGCTATGATTTTCGTCTCTTTCCACCTTCTGAAGTAACTGTGCTTAGCAAACACAAAACTGATTTTTCTGAGGTGAAATAAGGAGTAAAGGTGAGCCCCAATCAAGGACAATAAGTGATTGACTTTATTGGGTTTTCGTATCAGGCAGAGGCCTCAGGAGAGTGACCTCAGTCAGAGTCAACTGTTTTCCATAAGACACGCAAGAGGAAAGGCACGTAATGCAAATATCGGCAGGAAGTAGACTGATGGGGTGTTAGGTGGAGGAGGACAGGGACCTGTGAGTCCTGAGCCTGCCAGAGCCTATTGCCATGCCGAGCATGATGACGACTCGTAGGAGCTGCTCACTGATGAACACGGCCAGGTTTTAGACAAGCCCTGACTCTTACGGAGTTCAAATTGTTTTAGATCCTGGTTGATCCCTGATGTACCATGTCATTTTGGGGAAGCCTTAGTTTTTTCATCTATAAAATGGAAATTCTACGTAGCCAGAGCTGGAAGTTAGCAGGACTCAGAAGAGGAAGAAGAGGCTGCAACATGCATTGCCCCGTGATGCAAAGACCAGGGACCAAGGACGGCCAGCAGCCAGCCCCATGGTGCCACCGCCTTCTCAGAGGACAAATGCCTCGGGGCTGGGCTTCTCCTTGCCTCAAAACTGTGAGCCACTGAATTCCCACTAAACCAACCCACTGCAAGGGAGTTGCTTTATCAGCCAAGAAACTAAAACAACTAAAGGTCAGCCACTTCCTATCGCAGCCACTTCTGAAAATCTACCAGCGCCTGAGCTCCACACTTCCCCAAACCCACTAAGAGGAGCACTCTGCTTTGCCTCAGGGCGAGACTGCTTTACAAACCCAGTTCTCTCTCAGGGCAAGCAATACATTCAGACTCTTGCTTGTCTGCTTATTTCAGATATTGAAAAGGGGGTGTTTCCTTCACGAGTGTCTGGCAGTAGGAAACATTCAATAAATTTAATACCCGTAATGGCACTGCTACTACTCATTATGGCATTAATACTGCAGGGTGCACTGAGATTGCCCTGCCGCCTTCAGTAATCAGGGGAAAAGGAAGGATGAGGGAGAAGTGATTCAGGCTTTTCTGCCAGTCAATTATGGAAAACTTTGCTATAAACCCTGAGCTGGGGTGGGAGGAAGGGATGCTTAACATTATTAATTCTCAGGAAATACATTAAAAGCTTTATAGCTAGAAATATGAATCTCTAGGCAGACAAGATAGGTGGTCTTGAGAAAGAATTTAATCTGTAAAATATAAGCGATGCTTGATTTTCAAAATATTAAGACAATGAGACTTACCCTGGAGCTTTTACTGTGGGGTGGAGAAAATTTTATTTGTCCCCAGTGCTATCCTGCCCTAACCTACCCCAACGTTTCAGCAATTAAATGAAGAGGAATATTAGAAGTTCAACTGTGCTTTGCTTCATTTTATTCTAAGTGATATAATAAGTGAAGAATTACGTGTTACTTTTCAATCAGAACTGGGATTTATTCTCTGACCTGTTTCCTCTTTTAGGGAGTATCTTGCACAGTCATGTATAATTCTCATTTCTGCTGTACCATGGGCAGCCCCTCATGGGATCCCACTCTTTATAGGTCACTGGGCACTTTTCATCAGGGTAGAAGGGGGTAGGGAGGGCATAATTGACACTAACTAATCCTGAAGGTCCAGAGTCTTCCCTGAGAGTGCCTTGGGCTGTGATTAAACAAGGGTTAAAACCTAATCTCTCCTAACCTTAGATACCTCCGTGGGCTGGGCTTATATCTCCAACTCCACCTTCATAATTAATTGTGATATGAAGAGATCACTTGGAGATTTTTATTCCATAAGGACAGATTAAATTGAATTAACTTGAATAAATACTTATGAAGAATACTTTTTTCTTGTAATTTTCTAATTTAAGATTTATATTGACTAGACAACTTCTTTTTTTATAAATCTGAAGTGGCAATTTGAATTCCTGAATATTAGTGGATGCTGTTAAATGATGTGATTGATTAAAATTGCCAAAAGAGAATTTCACAGCTTTATTTGAACAGCAATTTTAAGAATTGCTTTGTGTTCTAAAAAATAATTGTTCTGAAATGTGAAAGTCTATAAAAAGAAAAATTTAAAAACAAAACGACTTTATTATAAAGGTGTTTTATATGAATGTAGTAAAATCAATTACCATATCAATTAAATAATGTATTTTATAAAATTAAATATAAAGAAGATATGTGGTGCTTATCATTATAAAAAACAAGGGCTGGATATATATCAACATATATCTATGTCTACATATATATTTATCTACCTGTATATCATCCATCTAGCTATATCAATATGTAAATATCTGTTGCATTTCAATATACTGGCAAAAAATAGGACACTATTCACAAT
Organism: Tolypeutes matacus; assembly: GCA_026826555.1. NCBI lineage: Eukaryota > Metazoa > Chordata > Mammalia > Cingulata > Chlamyphoridae > Tolypeutes > Tolypeutes matacus. Next base: position 4,028,338 of record JAKSZT010054341.1, on the reverse strand, counting down.
ATTTTAAAAATATAATTACCTAGGAATAAATACATGTACAAAAGTTATGAATACCTCTACACTCAGAACTATAAAACATTGCTGAGAAAAAGTAAAGAAGACACAAATAGATGGAGAATCATGCAATGTTCATAGCTTGAAAATTCAGCATTGTTAAAATGCCAATTATACCAAAGTATCTACGGAGTTAATAAAATCCCCCCCAAATGTCTGCCTTTTTCTTTGGTTTTGTTGGCAGTTGTAAGGCTGATTCTAAGATTTTCAGTTTTAAGGCCCCTACAATCAGTGTGCCAAGCCTGAAGAATAGGACACTGACCTTCAATTAACAGGCTTCCAGTTGGGTAACTACTCCTATACCACAAGAGTCTCACTGAATATATCATGCATCAGCAGTAATTTGTTTTTAAAAAGAGCCTTTAAAACTACTGACCTTATCTGCAGGATAAAGTTGATTATTATATACTTATCTATTTTTTTCTAAGAAAGATCAATAGTATCATAAAATGAAATTTGGCGGGATGGAACAGACAACAGGAATTATATAATTTAATTTTTTATTATAGAGATAAGTGATCTGAGGCTGAAGAAGATAAGTGACACGCACAAGGCTTGTGATTCATTCATTAATTCACTCATACATTCAAATATTTACTGAGCAGCATATAAAGTCCCAGACTTTGTCTTAGGCACTTTGGACATATCAACGAAGAAAATGAATGAAGAGGCCTGCACTATGGCACTTATATTCTATATTGGGAAGACTAACAATAAGTAATTGTATTTATAAATTATATTCTATTGTAGATGGTAATTAATGCCATGAAAAAATAAAAGTCCAGGTTAAGGGGACTAGCACGTGTGTGATAGTGGGATTAGGGTGGTGTGGTAGGCTTGGTAGAGCTCAGGAGCAGTACTGTCAGAGAAGGCGTCATTGATGAGACAAGATTTAAGCTAAGTCTTGAAGAAGGTGAGGGAGCTGGGTATGCAGATGTCTGCAAAAAGAATTTTCCACACAGAGGGAGCAGCCACCAAGACTCTGAATTAAGACCATGTCTGGTGGATTTTAGGATCAACAGGAGGCCAGTTCAGCTAAGGTATAGTAAGCAAGTGAGGGAGGACTAGATGAGTAGGTCTGAGAGTTATGGGGTGGGGTGTTGGGGGGTAGAGCCCAGAATATGCTGAATCTTGTAGTTCATCATAAGGACTTTTGTTTTCACTCCAAGTGAAATATCAAGCTATTGTATAGTTTTGAGAGAGGAATGATATAGTTGGACTTAGGTCCTTTCTTTTGGGAGTAATGAAATTGTTCTAAAATTCTTGAGATGATGAACATACAACATTGTGATTAGGCTAAAAGCCATTGATTATACCCTTTGGAGAGATCATATGGTATGTGAGTATATCGCAATAAAACTGCTTAATGAACAATTAAATAAGTCTGCAAGAATAGCCAGAAATAGGAGCTATATGCAGCAGGGGAAACAAAGAGATTGAGAAGTGAGGAAACTTCTTGTTTGTCTGTCTGTTTTTTGTTTATTATTATTATTGAAATAATGAAAATGCTTTAATAATGATTGAAGTGATGAACGCACAGCTATGTGATTATACCAAATACCATTGATTGTACACTTTGGATAAATGTTAAGCTTTATTAATATGTATCAATAAAATTGATTTGTTTTTTAAAAAAAGACCACTCTGGCTTCTTTGTTGAGCAAGAAAGGGGCAAGAGTAAAAGCAGGGAGAAAGCTTAGGAAACTATTGCAGTAACACAGGCAGAAGACAGTGATCAGTTGGTTCATGGTGGTAGCAGTGAAAAGTATGACAAATGGTCAGTTTTTAAATATATTTTTAAGCAGACAGAGACACACAATTTCCTAAGGGATTGGGCGTGGACTGTTAGAGAAAGAAAGGGTCAAGGATGATCTCAAGGTTTTGATCTGAGCAATGGATGATGGGAAGGCTGTGAGGGAGAAAGATGGGGAGCAGCGTTGGGGAAGAAAGTTCAGGAGTTCAGTTTTAGATGCTGCTTTTGAGATGTCTATCAGACATTGAAGTAGAGATGTTGAGGAAGTTATTGGATATATGAACCTGGATTTGGGGAGAGAGGTCAGGACCAGAGATATTAATTTTGGACTTGGAATATATAAATGATGTTTTTAAAAATTTTTATTATTTGTTTTTTTCTCTTCTTTTCTTTTCTTTTTGTTGATAAATGGTATTTAAAAGCATGAGATTGAATAAGACCATCAAAAGAATGAATGAAGCTGGGACATTCTAACATCAGAAATTGGAATGAACAGATGATGGGGAAGCTGAGCAACCAATAAAATAGGAGAAACACAGAGACAATGTTTCCTTTGGAGCTCTGTGAATAAACGTGACGTGCAGGAGGGAGAGTTCAACCAGGATAAATGCCACTGCTAGGTCAAATAAGAAGAGTACTGAGAACTAACTTACATTTTCAATGTAATGACCCTAGATGACTTTCAAAAGAACCATTTAGGGGGTGGAGGAAAATGTTCTGTTGGTGTAGATTTACGAGTAACTGTAAAGAGATGAATTGGAGACAGTGTACATAAAAAAATATTTTTGAGGAGTTTTGCTGTGAAGAGGAGCAAAGTAATGGGGTGTAGTAGGTGGGAAAAGTGAGGTCAAGAGATTTTTTTAGATCTAGGGGTAATAAAAGAATGCATGCTAATGGTAATGATCAAATAAAGACAAGATTTTTGATGATATGAATGTCAGGAAAATTGCTGGAGCAATATCCTTGAATAGGTGAGAAGATGAGCTTATGTGTATAAGCTTGGAGCAAGAAAGCTCATCTGTGCTAACAGTGGGAAGGCAGAGCATGTGAGTACAGATGCTGAGGAGATGTGGTGGCCATTGTGGTGGGAGTCAGGTGAAAGTCTGAACCAATTGCTTCAGTTTTTGAAAAGTAGGAAGCAAGATCATCAGCTGACAGAGAGAGAATGGGGAAGAAGTGTTGGAAACTAGAGAAAAGATACACAGGTGTGAAGTAGCTGTAAAAAAATACAGGAATCAACAAGGAACATATAGTATAATTGCCCGGCAACATTAAGGACTCGCTTGAGGTTATGGACTTAACTTAAAGAGAGACCAATCAGTTTGGCTATATGATTCTCTCAGCAATACTCAGCCATGTGGGGCAGACAAGGAAGAAGTGAAGATCTGGACATATCCAGAGTTGTGGTTTTGCCAAAGAAGAACAATGAACTGACAGAAGGGTAGAGGAGGTGAGGGTACATATAAGAAGGTGATTATGACTGACCATTGAATTTTAGCTGAGTAAAGAGGGCAGTGAGAACAACAAATTGCTGAAGATTAGGAAGAATTGGAAAGACCAATGGAATGGAGGTCCCCATAGTGCCAAATGGTTTAGGATCACCATTTGGCCAAAACCACAGTCCTAATATTTGCAGGTAAGAATAAAAAATTGATGCTAAAACTAGTAGACAAAATAATGATAGGAAACAGGGTATTTATTGTTTCATCTCCCTACAAGAAACTAATAACAAAGAGAAAAATATTAACTTTAAAAAGGAGATACCACCTTGACCATGTGATCAAAGTTAACAATCAATAAGGGACAAATTACTGCCATGTATCTCCTGAAAGGATGCATTGTAAAGGGTACAATAGCACTGCTTGATGTTCTTGTGAAACTTGATTTTAATCACAAAGAATCACCAGAGGAACCCAAATTGAGGGACATTTGACAAAATAAATGGTCAGTACTTTTCAAAATTGTTAAAAGTCAAAGAATAAACAACTGTTTTAAGTTGGTGGAGACATGAAAATTAAATGCATTATTGGATCCTGGATTAAATTTTGCACCAGAAAAAAATATTAGTGAGATAAATGGTGAAAATTGGAATTATGTCTGTAGATTAGTTAATAGTATTGTATCAATCTTAATTTCCTGGTTTTGATAATTGTGCTTTGGTTATGCTAGATGTTAACATTTGAGGAAGTTTGGTATAGGATAGAGATGATCGGATGTTACTATTTTTGCAATGTGTTATATGTGAAATTATTTCAAAATAAAATGTTAAACAAAAAAGATCATTGATTGAGGTACCAGAGGGTGTGAGCTGGAAACATTGGAGGTAATGGGCAGAAAGTGGGATAAATGCAATAGTGGATTTCTCATGGAGCTAATGAAGCTTGAGTTTCATGGCCCCTCACTTCCACGAGCTTATCTCCTGGGAAGGGCTCTAGCAGATGGTTTCATAAAGACATATCCTTTTGTAGTATTTGTCAAAGTAAACAATTTTTATGACAATCAGTTAAGATCACTGTCTGCCCTTCTTCTGACCTCTCTTCTACCACAATTCACCTTTTGTTGCTTGGCAGTGGAGTGATGATGGGCAATTTTGGTATCTGACCAGGTAGAAGTGGAGTTGAGGATACAATGAGTTTGGGTTTAGTGATTTATATATGATTTGTAGTCACTTCTGTGTATAGTTAAGTTAGTGCTAAAAAGGCTGTTGGAGACAAAAGAGCCACTACAAAGAAACAAGTATTCTCGGGGAAGAGCCATGTTATGCTAGAAAGTGAAGGGAATATTTGGAGACTAATTTTAGGATATAGGATGTTTTGCTGCTGATGGGCTCTAAGGGACACACTGAATTATTTAGTAGTTGGGGATGGGTGATGGAAGGCTGCAGAATAAAGTATGCATAGACCCCAGTGGGAGATTAAAGTGTGGGAAACGTGGGAGCGACCCAGAGTCTGCCGGGTTCTTGTGCCTCACATAAACAGAGATAAGGCCACAATTAGATTATTTCCAGTGGATTTAAGAAGTGTTGCTAATGACTTAGCCAGATGTAGAACTTGGCCTTTTGACAACACAATAAATCATATTGATTCTTGATCTATCCTTGAGATTAATGTTTATGCAATCCATGAGCATGTTCAATTATGTTAAATGATTTTATTGTTTCACCACACTGTAGAATTTGTTTTGTTTTCAGTTTGACAGGCAGTCTTATTGAATACTTGGAAAATGAACACATGCTTTCAATAATAAACCGAAAATTGCTTACGGATAATCAATGTGATTAATATTTTTGATTAGTGGTGCAGTTACATCACTGTTAATGAAAGGTAAACACACCAATTCTGTCTGGTTTCACAAATCAATTCAATTTCATAAATCTTAAAACATTCCAGGAAATGAAAGATTGAAATCTTTAGCTCAATGCTTTTCTATTCCTGTCTAAAGCATTCTATGATAATTTAGAAATGCATTAATTATATCTTAAATATATCTTGCTCATAGCATTTTATGCTGCTTCCAAACATCTGAACTGTGGGACTTTATCTGATGTTATTTTACTATTTCAAACAAAGTTTTAAATCCTTTATCATTACCAAAATTTAATTTTAACCACAAAGTTTATCATTTAGAAATAATTAATAATAATATGTAATTTTAAATTAGTAATTAATTAATGAATTAGCAATTAATTAATGGGAAAAAGGAGAGCTTTTAAGAACATTTCAGACTGTTCAGTTGTTTAACTCAGATTTTTGGTGTTAGACACGAAATTGTTTGGAAACATCACATTTTACAAGATCAGGTAGCCTAGACAGATCTGAAGAAAATCATACTTATCACACTAATTTCTTACCATTTAATACATATGAAGTGCACCAAGGTTGGAAACACTCAAAATATGGAAGCCATTATTAAGAAGAAGAAAAAAGTAATATGTTCTGTTGTGACGGGCAGGATGAGGGGGGAGCGCCGGGAGGTAGTTGGCGTTCCCTGGGGCCTTGACGGCGAGGGAAAGAATTATTGCAGAGACGAGGTGAGTATGCAGGGGGTGTTCTTCCCTCTCTTTAAGTATTAAGGTCTTTAAGTGATGGTTAGTTTTTTCTATGATGGCTTGTCCTTGTGGATTGTAGGGGATGCCAAAATGGTGAGTGATATTGTAAAGTTTGAGAAAGGCCTGAAATGAAGAGCTATGGTAAGCAGGCCCATTGTCAGTTTTAAGAACCCAGGGCACTCCCATAAGGAGTATAGCCCGCCTTAGGGCTTGGATGCAGTGACATGCGTGCTCACCAGGGAGGGCAACAGCGCTGACTAGGCTGGAGTAAGTGTCTTTAACAACATGTACATATTTCTGTCGACCAAAGGATGGGACATGAGTAACGTCCATTTGCCAGCGCGAGTTGGGTTTTAAACCTCTAGGGTTGACACCCTGGGGTTGTAAGGGCCCAAGAGGTAAAAAGGGGGCACAGCGTCAACAGCTGCGCACTAGATGTTTGCAGAGGTCTGCGGTCAGGTCCGGAAATAAATGTTTTAGACTGGATGCTGAAAAATGGAATCTGGAGTGTAGACTCCGTGCCTGGGTGATTAGGTCTTGGTTGTGTACAGCAAGCGTTAGTGTGGATACTGCCGAATCAATTAACGCGTTGCCTTCTGCAAGTGGGCCGAATAGGCCAGTGTGACTGCGGATGTGAGTGATAAACCATGGCTGTACACGTCGTTCAGTTAGTTGTTGTAGACGTGTCAAGCTGCAATCAAGGGCCGAGTCTGAGGGAAAGAATGTGCTGAATGCTATTACTTTGCAGACCTGACAGGCATATGCACTGTCAGAGAAAATATTGATGGGTTCATTAGGGTATATAGAAAAGGCGAGAATAATGGCTTCAACTTCTCCTCTCTGGACAGAGCTACTGAGTTTGAGCGTGCGGACATGAGGGATATTTGAATCAATGGAGAAGGAGACAAATCCATAGCCCTTTTTTGAGGCATCAGTGAAGATAACGCGGGCATTAGGCAACGGTGTGGAGGAAGGGAAGGAGTGGTGTGATGACACAATGTGCAGTTGTGTGCGTCCTTGCAAGATCTTGTGGTTAGGGTAGTGGTTGTCTACCTGTCCTGTGTAACTTGTAAGAAGTATTTGGAAATCTGCGTTAGATTGGGCAAGTAAGTCGGTTTGGCTTTTGGAGAAGGGCCAAATGATGGTATCGGGCTCTGTTCCATATACACCCCCTGCATACTCACCTCGTCTCCGCAATAATTCTTTCCCTTGCTGTCAAAGCCCCCGGGAACGCCGACTACCTCCCGGTGCTCCCCCCCCCATCCTGCCCGTACAACAATGTTCTTTAATTAATATTTGTCAGAATAAATAGATGTATTTTATTACACCCCCAAAAAAGTCTACTAGATGAACACCTATTATTTACCAAGGGAAGTTGGTTAGGAAGTATATTGGATTCCTATCAAAGCTGTAGTAAATTAACAAAAAAGTCTTGGCTTAAAGCAACACACATTTATTTTCTTATAGTTCTGCAGGTCAGAAGTGTAAAATACGTTGGTAGGGTTATATTCCATCTGGCGTTTCCAGGGGAGGAGTCCTCTCCTTGTCTTTTTCAGCTTCTAGAGGCTGCACATGAGACAAGGAGTCTTGGGGCCTGGCATCACTCTGACCTCGGCTTCAGTCGTCATGTCTCCTTCTCTGACTCTTCCCCCCCAGCCTCCTCATTACAAAGGCCTTTGCGGCTACATTGGGTACACCCATTTCATCCAGGACAATCTCCCCATCTCAAGATCCTTGATGTCATCACATCTGCAAAGTCCCTGGTTCTTAGGGTGCGGACATCATTGTGGGGTCATTATTTAGCCTAGTACAAGAATTTAAAAAAAACAAAACACATTTCTGTGTTTCAGCTATTTACTGCATATGGTAGTATGCAGCTTTCAACATGATAAATGTTAACATGCCATTATTTAGATTTTCCTCTTTGATGTCAGATTTATGCTTATTATCAGAGTCACTTTTTTTTTTTTTTTTTTTTTTTTTATTATAGGTAAAAATAAAAATTCTCACAATACATACAAACATTTGTAAAATGATATATAAAATATATATGCATATATGTGTATTTGCTTACAAAGATGTTATTTTTTATATATATATATACATATATTTTAAGAGGTGCTTAGATTACCTAAAATATTATACGGAACCCACTCGGATTCCCATGTTGCCCACCTCCCACACCTCCCACCACATTCAACACAAACAGACCACAGGGTAATTTCTATAATCGTCAATTCCTTCTGTTTTAACATAATATCATAATGTCCTATGATAGAGCAAAGATCAGATGATGAGATTATGATTCTAAGACAATTCCTCTGGAACTTCTTATCATGAAAAGTGTCATGTACTGAGTGAATGTTGTACTTGATGGAGGGCTGAAGAATTCCTTTTTAGAAATGTGAAATCCATAGTTTTCACACTAATGCTACTTAGAACTGTAACTGTCATATGGTCTAGAAGATCAAGTCAGAAGCAGCATTAGGCACTCCAAGAAGAGATAGATGAACAGGATAAATTCAAGGCATGTCTAAAATATGACACCGTGACAAAAATAGCTTTTGGATATTTGGCTTGTTCTAATAGAATTTTATTGTCCGTATCACTATTAGTTCACAGCAATATTGCAATATTCTTGCGTCAGTGTCAGAGAAGGTACTCTAACAATGCTAAATGTCAACATTAGGGGGCTTTGGGATTTTTCTATTGGACTAAGGAAAATGTTCAAAGGTTTACTGGGGTGATGACTGCACAACTTTGTGATGAAAGTGAGAGCTACTGAGAGTCAACTTTGGATAGACTATACAAGGCATGGGACTATATAACACAGTGAACCAGGGGGTGGAAGATGGACTGTGGTTAACAGTACAAATATGAGAGGGTTCTCTCATGAACTATAACAAATGTGCAATACTAATACATAGTGTTAATAATAGGGTTGCTTGAAAAAAATACATCAAGTGCATGCTAGTAGACCATAGTTAGTGTTCTTTCCTAATCTGTAACAAATGTTCCACAACAGTGTAAAGTGTTGGTGGAGGGGTGATGTATGGGAATTCTGCACATTATGTATGATTGTTTTGTAAGCTCACAACTTCTCTAATAAAAAAATAAATAAAAAAAGAATGACATTGTCCAAATCAAAGGAAATAATTCCACCAAAATGAGACTCATCATTCAAACTCTAGAATACTACATTTTGTTCTGGGTACAATACTTCATGAGGGATGTGGACAAAATGAAGGGACATATGGGGAGGGGGGCAGAAAAATTAAGTAATCAAGTCATGTGACTGAATTAAGGAAGTTTTCACGTATATAAAATTGTTTATATTTCTATTATATTCACTACATTATGAACTCTGCGGAAGGAGAAACCGTGCCTTTTTCTTTCTTTATCCATATTCCCTCATCTAATGCTTGTTACAAAGTAGGATTCAAGAAATATTTATTGTTGTAGCATTAAAAATAATTAAACATAGACAAATTATTTTATAAATAACTTTGTGTAGATTAAGTAGTGTTATTATAGTGTGTTGGAACTTTACCCCTGAATGCTTTCCCACTCTTTGCTATTAGAGCTTCTTTTCCTCAGGGCAGGGATTGAAGATTTTAATGCTCTAGAGCCCTAGTTTAAGAGAAACAGGGAGAAACGAGAACTGAGCTACATCAGCCCTGCCCCTCTGAAGGGATGCTATAGTCACTCAGCCCATCAATTGTTGCCATGAGGGACAGGTCAACCAGGTAATCTGTTTTTTCAAGGAAAGCTGGAAATCTGGATTTTTATATAAAAGTTGCTAATTTTTAAATATTGGCAACCATGTGGCCCATGAATACATGCGTGGAAGCTGTGTGCCACTTGCTGGGAGCCCATTTGTCTCTGGTTTTAGGTCTTGAGGTCTTTTACTTGTAGCTGGAGGAAAACTATTTCCTAGAAGCTTCTACATTGTGGTTGTTTGGACTGAGAAATAAGCAGGTTATTGAGCTTCTCTATTTCCTATCAAATACTAAAGGACAGCACCCTTATATGTATACAAATGATGATGCCTGCTGGGATAAGCGTAAGGAGCCTGGCCAAAACCCCGTGTGTGCTCTTTCCAGCCCTACCACAGGTAAGTACAAAGGCTTCACCTGGCAGTTCTCACGGGGGAAAGCTGCCTTCCCCACACCAGACGAGGCACATGGCCAGTGCCCTGCGGTCATGGAAGGAGGTGGAAGTCAAGGACTCAGGACTTCTGGCTGGCCATGCTCTTACACATACCTGCATTGCTAGCCCAGGTGCTTCCTCCAAGTCCTCCTTCCTGGGAGTTCAGAACTGAGACCTTCTGGAGGCTCCTCTGCTGAAACCTCATTACTGGTGGGAGAAGCTAGCAGCCTCTAAGCCACTTGGCTCTGCTCTGACTCTGTGGTCAGTGCTTTCCCACTCCTGGCCCTTTCTCCTATGACAGGAATCTTTTGCTCAGTACTCAGTCATGGAGGGCAGCTCCATGGGGAAAAAAACGGAACTGTGGGGAGATGGTGCTTCTCTTGTTTAGCCTCTTGCTTATACAATTACTGTAAGCGATTAAAGCCTTGACTGTCACTTTCATTTTGGCTTGTTGTCTTAACTGGCAACTTGGAACCAGGCAGTTCCACTCTCTCAACTCAGCTCAGCTCTTGACATGGGGCACTAAGAGTAACTCTAGTCATCTGGGGACATTTATAAGGTATTTTGAAAGATAATTTAACTCACCTAACCATGAAAGAAAAATCATGCCATTAAATGACATGCGGTGTATATATGAAGAATGAAATGCTCGGGTTTTGGAATTCCAGTACAATTAGACCCAGATGCTAGAGACACAAGAACAACTTCTACACATGTTTTGGGTCAATGGATGATTTTCAGCAGCAACAGGCTACTGAAATCTCCTTTATTCACAGAAACTAAAATCAAGCCCACACTGTTATTATATTCACTGAACATAAATTATGTCTTACTTTAGCCATCGTTTGACTGTGGGGCACTTTGTCAATACTCTTCATACGTTAGCAACTGTAAATCTTAAGACACCTTTGCCATATACAGGACAATGTTTATTAAAAAAAAAAAAAAGCTGAATGATAAGCAAATTGACAGAGCAATAGCTACAGCCTACAGGGCAATGGCAGGACATTGTTGTTGACTGTTACATGTGAAAACAGCTGTCAGTGAAGTCTCCTCTTCATGATAATGCCACTATATGAATGCTGCTGTCATTTCCCTTGTCCAGGAAAATTTCCTTTGAGAAATTCCAGGGGGTGCATGCAGCTTGTTAGTCCCTGAACTAATTAAGAAAGAGATAGAAAAGTGCATTTATTCAAAACTCTGTTTTTGGGGAGGAGGAGGTCAAGATTCTGCAAGCTAGAGTTTCCTGGAAATACATGCTTGTGTAACACTTGTGTCATTGTCAAAAAGATATTTTTATCTTTCACTATGAAAGTACCACTTGACTGGTTGTATGTTTACTCATGGGAATGAAAAATAACACCATCTTGAGATTTTGGACAGTTTTTAGAGACTGATTGCCCATGTTATGATCTTAAAATACGGGACAAAACAATATATAGAAAACTGCACAGAACTATTTGTTCATTCATCATTTATTTATCAAAAATAGGAATTGGTCAGATAATATATAGAATAAACACTCAATGCAATATAAAAAGCATTGGACTGTTGTTAAGTCTATGCAAAGGTCATAGAAAAATGCACTGAAATAAATTATAAATGGAGGATATAATGATTAGAACTAAGAAAACACCATGGACAGAGGGAAAAAGAACCTGGGAAGGATGTATACCAAATGGCTATCAATGTTTTTGTTATGGTAGTGTGATAATAGATGGTTACCCCCCTTTTGTTTTAAAAATAGTCTTTATTAGTTTTTGCACAATATCGAATAATTAAGAACCTTTGTAGACACTTTGGAAATTATAAAAATGTATAAAGAAGAACAAGTCACCTGCAATCCAGAGAAAACCATTCCTATTGATTGGTGTACTTCCTTCCAGTTTTGTTTTGCCTTTTTGGTTTGCTCACAAACACATCTATTTGCAGCAATAACACAACTGGGAACCCACGACAGTAGTATGTTTACATGCTATTTTTTAGTGCAATAACAGGCATTTTCACATCATTAATATGTTCAAAAACATGAATTTTAATGGCTACATGATCCATCATATGGATGTCCTATATTTCTGGGTACTTAAAACCAAAAAAATCATTGATTCAGGCTTATGGTGGTAAGTCAATTATGGCTTCAGTTATATTTGGTTTGATCATTGTTATGCATACTTTCAAACTTTTCAGGATTTTTTTAAAAGACATATTTTCTTCTCATATTACCTATACTCTCTATATTTAGGAATCTACATTATTTTTATGGCACAATAACAAAAACAGATTCCAATGGAGCCCAAAGAAACTTGAAAGCAAATCACACTTGTTTTGCTTCACAAAACATTTGAGTTTTAGAACCAGGATTTACTGGGAATTTTACTTTCATGCTTCAAATGATTGAATAGATATGCGTTGTTCTTAGCTGTTTTATTAGAACCATATCATTCAGAGAAAAAAGAAAGTAGTTAAACAATATCAGTTCTTAGAAAAACCTAAGGAATGATATTAGTGTAACAGAAAATTTTTTTTCTCATATCTTGAAAACATCAGAAAATTACTACATATTCAAAAATTTTTTTTTAAAAATGTATTTTATCGCAATCAGTACAGGTTAAATGCCTAAATAATTTTATGTTTTTGGTTGGTTGATACTCCATTTACAAAATGGCTCTATTCAAATAATTAAATTTTCTATACGTGTGTGTTGAAATCTGTCTTACCGAGTTGAGGGAATAAAGGAAAAGTGATTTTAAGGAATGCTATTCAAAATGGATCTATATAAAACCATTAAAATAAACTAAAAAAAGATGAAGATTGAAGAATGGATGGCTGTCTTAAATACAGATTGCCATGGAAACGATGGCGACTTCTCAGGCTCAGAGGCAGAACTGTTGAGAAGCACAGGACTCTTTCCCCTTCTAGTTTTCTATGGCAATATGACTGGCAGAGACACAGGTGTATTATCAGCTTGATGATGCAGCCTCAGAGTGATTGATAGATCTAATTATGATTTCTAGTAGGAAAAGTGCTTTAGAGATGATCTGTTCTGTAAAGATAAAATATATACTTATGTCCTTACTTGATATGACCTTACATTTGGATTTTAGATTTCTAAGGTATTTCTGCTGGAAAACTTCATTCTCACTTGGGTTTGATTCTTTGGCCTCAGGTCCCAGGCCTTGATTTGTTATTTTGGTTTGTTGAGCCTTTCTAACTATTTAACTGTTAGGCTTTCTCTTTTTGGATGTGCTAAAAAAACTGCAGAAGATTGACAGTAGGTAAACTGGATTTAGAAAAACTGAAGATGTTTGCAGATTTGAAAAAAAGAAAAACCTCCTATTTAGGGGAAAAACACAGTGATGAAAGAAGTCGTGCCTCAGAAGGATGTCCCAACATAAGAAATATTCTTGAACACCAAATTCTCTAGTTGTTTAACTACGGAAATTCATGTGTTATGTAAAGATAAGATGGCCAGGCAAGGAATCGTTCTTTCAATTTATTGCTAATAGCAACAGTCCCTGAGGGGAGTAATTTTAAATGATCCCCTAATGGGACAAGTATCTTTTTAATGATTTTCTTACCCTGAATCCATAAAACACATGTCATTGGGTATCATAATAAATACAGGCTAAGCTAAAATTTGATTTCCCAGGTGCAAAGAGTTTTTTTTTTTATAGGAAGTACTTTTACATCAGCATCAAAATCCCTACTATTCATGCTTCACTTACATCCTTACCTATGGGGAACATAAACAAATCTTTAATTGATGGAATAATCCATCACAGAATTGATGGTCTACAAGCAGAGGAAACTTTAATGGTAAAATGCCCCAAGTTCAAAAGAGGCAAGTGTTGAGTTTTAAATTTTGCACTCTTTATCCCAGACAGAAATGGAATTAGAAATTTTAATTTAATAAAACAGTAAATAAAGTTCTCTGTCACCTAGAGAGGGTAGAGCCTCCAAATACGTTTTAACACTCTTTTATGCATAAAATAGTATCAATAATAATAGTTTCATAGTATCATATTCAAATACAAAGTAATTCTGACTCTCACATTAGAAGCCTGTTTTATTAGGAGTCAGAACACTAACCAACTGTTCATTCTGTGATAATATACAATGCTTACCCACAAATGGTGATTTTATTATTGTAGGAATCTCCAGAAATACTGCAAATTTGATGCTTATAGAAAAGTAAATGGGTTATTTTGTTCCTTAATGAATAATCTACATTTCTTGGCTCATGGTAAGTTAAAACAGAAGAAAACAAAGCGTGCACACACGCAGTTATACTAATAGTGCTGTACATGAAGCAGAGTTGTTACTGTTCTTTTTGGATGTCTTTGTAAGTGTTGGGTAGGGGTCTGGCGGGTCAAAAGAGCCATGGCTCCCCAGGCGTGTCTAAGAATCTTCATTGCACATATGGGGTTAGGAATAGAAAATGGTCTAAGTCAGGAATATCAGAGTAAACAAAGTAAGCTTTTTTTTTTTTTTTTTAAACTTGAAGGCTCTTTAAAACCTTTAATATTCATTTTAAATTGCCAAGAAAGGTTTTTATTTTCTGCTTAGAAAGTTGTGTTGGTTATGGAATCTTTGATTTTAAGGGCATCTTGCAGCACAACTATTCCAAAAGCCTCACTTTGGAAGCCACTATCCACACCAAAGAACAATATTAACTGTGAACTATTGAATAAAAGTTTTCACAAGGAGATACTGAAAATAGGCCTATTTAAAGCTATGCCAGCAGCAATGCAGGCCAATCATTCTCCCACAAAGGAAGCATCAGTCTGGCTCAAGGAAGAATCCGGTCAAGGACTCAAATTTTTATCATGCCTTCTCTACTAGAAAAGAAAATTTAAGTTTAAAGAGACTCCCATATTATTTCGCTAAGAAAGTTAGCATTTTTTCAAGTTTTCACTTAAAGGTCAGTTCCCCAAACACAAATCCTGTATCTTGCTCACCATGTCGTACTTGCAGTACTTAGCACTGTTTCTGGCCCATGGTAGTTTTTCCCCAATCATTTTATTTTATTTTTTAAAGATTTATTTATTTACTTTTTATTCATTTTTACTCCCCCCCACCCTGTTTTTGATGTTTTTTTGTGTGTGTCCATTCGCTGTGCAATTCTCTATGCCTGTTTCGTGCCCTCTATTCTCATCTTTTCTTCTCCTGTCTTCACCAGGATTGGAGCCTGAGAATCTCCAATGTGGGAGACAGGCATCCTACCGCCTGCGCCACCTTAGTTCTTGGCTTTTCGGCGCGTCTTGTCTTGGCTCTCCCTTGTGTCACTCTCCTGTTACGTCATCATCTTGCTGTGTGGCCAGTGGGGCCTGACAGCACACCCACGTGTGGGGCCTGGGGGGCTTACCCACGTGTGGGGCCTGGCATCCCGTGTGCCTTCTATATTTTTCTTTTTTTATTTTACCGGGAATTCCCAGGGATCAAACCCAGTTCCCTCCATATGGGAGACGGATGCCCAACCATTTGAACTACATCTGCCCCCTATTTTCTTTTTTTATAGAGTAATTATAGGCTCATAGAAAAATCGTGGCGAAATTACAGTTTCCATATACTTCCCCCTTCACAAACAGTTTTCTCTATTATACTGTGCTAGTGTGTAACTTTGTGACAATTGATGAAACAATGTGATTAAAATTATACTAATTGTGGTCTATAGTTTACGTTAGGGTTCACTCTGTGTTGTATAGTTCTATTTTTTTAAAGAAATTTATTCAGTTGACATATATAACCTAAAAATACTGATTTAGTACATATTCAAATATACAACTCAATGGTGTTAATTATATTCACATTTTGTGCCACCATGACCATCAGAACTTCCCCATCACCCCACAGAGAAACTCCATACCAATGAATGATTAACTCTCCATTGCCCACCTCCACCCTGCTCCTGGTAACCTGCATTCTAGCTTCTGACTATGAATTTGCATATTCTAATTATTTCATATAAGTGAGATCATATAGTATTTGTCCTTTTACGTCTGGCTTATTTCACAGACCATGATGTCTTTAAGGTCAGTCTATTTTGTAGCATGCATTGGAACCTCATTCTTTTATACAGACTAATAATGTTCAGTTGTATCTATCTGCCATATTTTGTTTATCTTGTTATCTGTTGATGAACACCTGGGTTGTTTCAACCATTTGGAAATTGTGAATAATGCTGCTATTATTATATTGGTGTGTAAATATCAGTGCTAGTCTCTGCTTATACTAAGATTTCTGAGTCATATGGTAACTCAACACAACTTCCTGAGGTACCACCAAACCGTTTTTCATAGTGGTGGCACAATTTTATATTCCCATATCTAATGTATGATGGTTCCTATTTCTCCACATCCTCTCCAACACTTGTTGTTTTCCACTTCTTTAATAGTAGCCATTCTAGTGGGTATGCAATGGTATCTCCTTGTGGTTTGGGTTGTATTTCCCTAATGACTAACAAAGTTGAGCATATTTTCAGTGTTTATTGGTGATTTGTGTATTGCCTTTGGAGAAATATCTATTCAAGTCCTTTGCTAATTTTTAAATTGGGTTGTTTGTCTTTTTGTTGTATATTATATTGTATATTATATTTATTATATTATACTCTATTTTATTATATTATACATTGTTGTTATATATGTTTGTGTGCATATGTGTGTGTGTGCGTATATATATATATTCTGGATATTAAGCTCTTATCATATATGTAGTTTCCAAGTAATTATCCTATTCTATAGGTTGTCTTTTTTACTTTTATGATAAAGTCCTTTGATGAACAAAAGATTTTAATTTGATAAAGTCCCATTTATCTATTTTTCTCTTATGTTGCTTGTGTTTTGGTATTAAAGTCTAAGAAACCATTGACCAACAATGCCTAACAAAGACCCTCCCCTATGTTTTCATTTAGGAGTTTTATAGTTTTGCTACTATATTTAGATCTTTGATCCATTTTGAGTTTTTTTTGTTTGTTTTTGGTGTGAGGTAGGGGTCCACCTTCATTCTTCTAACTATAGACATCCAGTTTTCCCAGTACCATTTGTTGAAGAGACCATTCTTTGTCCATTTAGTGAACTTGGCACCCTTATAAAAAACCAATTGGTTATAGATGTGAGGTTTATTTCCGAATTCTCAATTCCACTCCTTTGGTCTGTATGTCGGTCCTCATGAGAGTACCCTATTTTGATTACTGTAGCTTTGTAATCAATTTAAAAATTGGGAACTGTGAGTTCTCTAATTTCATTCTACTTTTTCAAGATGGTTTTGGATATTTGGGGCTGCTTACCCTTGCATATAAATTTGATGATTGGGCTTTTCATTTCTGCAAATAAAGCTGTTAGGATTTTGATTGGGATTGTATTGAATCTGAAAATTGCTTTGGTTAGAATTGAAAACTTAACAATAGTTAGTCTTCCAATCCATAAACATGGAATGTCCTTCCATTTATTTAGGTCTTCTTTGATTTCTTTTAGCAACATTTTGTAGTTTTCCATGTGTAAGTCCTTTATATTCTGGTTAAATTTATTCCTAGATATTTGTGTTTTTTTGTTGTTGTTATGTAAATGGAGTTGTTTTCTTGATTTCCTCTCCAGATTGTTCATTACTACTGTACAGAAACACTATTGAGTTTTGCATGTTGATCTTTACCCTATCATTTTGCTGAGGCTGTTTATTAGCCTTAGTAGCTTTGTTGCAGGGTTCTCAGGATTTTCCATATATAGGGTCAAGTCAGCGGTATATAAGGAGAGTTTTACTTCTTCCTTTCCAATTGTACTTCTTTTTCTTGCCCAATTGCTCTGGCTAGAACTTCCAAGACAATGTTGAATAATAGTGGTGACAGTGGACATCCTTATTTTGTTCTTGATCTCAGAGAGAAAGCTTTCAGTTTTTCACCATTGAATGTGATGTTGGCTGTGGTTTTTTTCATATCTCCCCTTTATTGTGTTAAGGATGTTTCCTTTTATTCCTTGTTTTATAAGTGTTATTTTTTTAAAATCAAGAATAGGTACTGAATTTTGTCAAATTCCTTTTCTGTGTCAGTTGAGGTGATCATATTTTTTCTTCATTCTTTTAATGTGGTGTATTACATTAATTGATTTTTCTTATGTTGAACCATCCTTGCCTTCTTGGGATAGATCCCACTTGGTAATGGTATATAATTTTCTGTGTTGTGGGATTTAGTTTGCTAGTAGTCACTGAGGACTTTTACATCTATATTCATAAGGGATATTGGTCTTTAATTTTCTTTTATTGTGATATCTTCACCTGGTTTTGGTATTACAGTGATGCTGACCTCATAGAAATAGTTAGGAAGTGTTCCCTCCTCTTCAATTTTTTGGAAAAGTTTGGGCAGAATTTGTGCTAATTTGAGTATTTAGTAAAATTCACCACTGAAGCCATCTGGTCCTAGGCTTTTCTTTGTTGGCAGGTTTTTGATTACCGATTCAAACTCTTTGTTATTGGTCTGTTGAGATCTTCTATTACTTCATAGGTATTTGTGTGTAATTGAGGATATATTTCTTATTTCAAAGAGCACTGTGCAATAATAAATGCTCACAATGAAAACAAGATGATGTGAGCAGACCAGCAATATTAATAAGGAATAAGAATATATTAAAAATACTAGTGAGTGATCTAATTGGATTTATTTGGTGTGTAGTGGATATCTTTTTGTGTCCTCAATGCACATTTTCCATCCCAGATAAATGCCCTGAGGGATAGACTTCTAGGACCAGTGTTTGTACTTTGGAATTTGGACACAAACTATTCAGATGCTATCTTCTCAGAATTTTAAATTAGGATTCCCAAAAGTGATTATCCTCCACAGATCTTCTGCACAAATGTTGTTCAAGAGCTATAGAACATCTTTTGTCAGGTTTGGAGGAGAAGGAAAGAAAGTTAGTCTATTCAAAGAGAACACTATAGCAGTTGTACCAAAAGAGGCAGAAAGGAAAAAATATGACTTCCTAAAGAAAAAGAAATATATCTTTCCTTACAGCAATTGCCTAAGGTTTTTTTGGTTGTACATCTCACTTTTGGGTCCAAGAAAAACCCTAAATTAATTTCTTTCTTTCTTTCCTTCCTTCTACCCCTCCCTTCCCCCTTCCTGCCTGCCTGCCTGCTAAAATAGTTTATGTTACTTGTAAGAACAGGAATGCTGATTAACACAGTGATATAAGCAAATTTTTAAGATGCTTGAGATTATATTGATTAATTCCTTAGATATAACATATAAACCCTCCCCCTGCCCCCAAAACTTGGAAATTTTGGAAACATTACCCTACACTCTGTAGTTGATTAATTGTAAATGGAAGTAGTTTCACAATAAATAAATGAAAGAAAAATACATGCAGAAATACAACTAATGAGTAAAACAGCTCATGAATAATATGTGAGAAATAGTGGTAATCTACGATTTACCTGGAATATTGGTAAAATGAAAGACTTGTCTAAGCTGGACCCAGGCCTGATCTTGAAATAATTATTAAAAATGTCTTCCAGATTCAAATCCAGTTCACTTAAACTGTTAGAACAATAATAAAGTTTTTTTCTGAATGGAAAAGACTGGAAGACATATTATCTTTTATTCTGACCATGAGAGAATACCAGCCAAGAATTAGATTTATTGAAAGAAAGTTGGAAAATTAATTAAGTTTTCCCATAACAATAGGTTTAAAAAGAACCAAAAAGAACTGACTGGATCCAGTACAAAACCATGACCTATAACATTAACTTTTCTTTTTTTCAATCATTACATTACATTATTCTGCATCCTGTCTGATGCATTTAACCTTAAATTTTACATCACTTGAAAGGAACATGACCACTCTGGCTTTCTGTTGGTTTCCACATGCCTGCTACCTTTTTGCCCACCACTTCTTCTTTCTCTCCCTTTCTCCTTTCTGCTTTCCATCTTTTCTATAACTTTTATTTTTCTCAAATTCACATATATATGTAGTTAAATTATGTATACATGCAGTTTAAAGAGCAAATAGTTCTGCAAGAATTGTTGAAAAAAGAGCATTCCTCTTCACTTGCCCCCTGAAGAAACCCTTTCTAAACTATTTTATTTGATTCTTTTGATATTTTATCATTCAATATAACCTGCTCTCATTGTTACTTCTCCCTTTTTTTTTTAAGATTCATTTATTTATTCGCCCCTCCCGTTGTTTTTTGTGCTCACTGTCTGCTCTCCGTGTGTTCTTCTGTGTCTGCTTGTCTTCTCTTTAGGTGGCACCAGGAACCGATCCTGGGACCTTCCGGAGTGGAGAGGGGCTGCTCAATCTCTTGTGCCACCTCAGCTCCCTGATCTGCTGCATCTCTTATTGTCTCTCCTCTGTCTCTCTTTTTGTTGTGTCATCTTGCTGCGCCAGCTCTCCATGCAGGCAGCACTCCTGCGTGGGCCAGCTCCCTGCATGAGCCACATTCCACATGGGCCAGCTTGCCTTTCACCAGGAGGCCCTGGGAATCTAACTCTGGACCTCCCATGTGGTAGATGGGAGCCCAATCACTTGAGCCACATCCGTTTCCCTCATTGTTACTTCCTGATTTTAGTTTTGAGTATTGATTTCATGCTATGAAGGATAAGGATTTAGCTTTCATCATCCACTCATTTCCTCCCTTGTCCTATATAATTTTTTAAATTAAATTTTTTTTTTTATTTTTAAAGAATCTTTAGATTACATAAATGTTATATAAAAAATATAGTGGGTTCCCATATGCCCCACCCCCTACCCCTTCCACACTTTCCCACATTAACAACATCTTTCAATAGTGTGGTACATTTGTTACAATATATAATTTTCATTCCATCATTTTTTAAATTTAAGTTGCAGCATCTTTTTAGAGTGCTTAGCATTTATATCATTATCTTATGTTGTAAACTATGTCTTGTAGTAAATAAAGATTATTTTTCCTCCTTTCCAAAACTTTTGTTGTTGTTGTTCTGAATATAAATTTTTTTGTTTCATAGATTTCTAGGTATATTTTACTTTCAACCACAAACTCTGCCAATTGTCTATATCACCTCTTTAATGTCTTTTAGAACCTTCAGATCTGTGCAATCTGGGCTGGTTGTTGGAAGTCTGGAGAACAGCTTTGAGGATTTCCTTTCATTCTCACCCAGGGGATTCCTTTTCATTGTTTCCTCAGCTGACTCTCCTGTTCAAGTATCTCATGCATTCTTTTTCTTATTTTTCTCTCTAGTTTTGGAGGAACATATTACCTAGTAGCTTTCTGAAAGTGTTTGAGTATGGTGAATTAGTTGAGACTTTGTAGGTTTGAAAATGTTTTTATTCTACCCTCAGAGCTGACAGATAATTGATAAAGAATTTTAAGTGGGATATAATTTTTCTTTAGGATTATCTTCTAGCTTCTAATGTTGTTTTTGATAAATCTGAAAACATATCATCTCCTGGCCCTTCACATGTGATCCATGTTTCCTTCTATGAAAGCTTATAACATTTTCTTTTTTTCCCCAGTCTTCTGAAATTTTAGGATGATATGCCTTGGAGTAGGTCTCTTTTCATCTATCATGCTAGCCATTAGATGTGCTGGCTCACCCATTGTGCTGGGCTCTTTCAATTTGGGAACTTACTTCCTTCAGTTATGGGAAACTTTCTTGAATTATTTTATTCATGATTTTTATCTCCGTGCCCTCTATTTTCTCTTTTTGGGGTGTTGGGAAAATTGGACTATTTTTATGATTGTGATTTTTATTTTTCCCTCCCTGTCTCATTTTTTTTTTCCTTTCTATTCTCGCTCTAATTTCCTGGGAGATTTTATCAGCTTTAGTTTTTGAAACTTCTATTGAGTTTTTCATTTTAGTTTTCATGTTTTCAATTTCTAGGGTCTCATTTTTTGTTCTCTGGATATTTCTTCTTTATGGAATACTGTTCTTATTTCATCAAATAAGAGATTTCTTATTTCTTCAAGAGAAGATAGTTCAATATCTTCTCTTACCTCTCAAGGATATTAAATATAGTTTTTAAATTTTATTTTTAAATATTTTTTCTCCTGCTTAGCCCTCCAATGTGATAGTGTTGTTGTTGTTATTTTATTGTTTGCTTTGGCCTCTAGCATTAGAGGCATTCCTTGGATGTCTAGAGTTTATTGTTGTCTGCTAATGTCTATAAAAGGGTGACTGAAAGCTGGTTGGAAGCTCTGAGCAAGTGGGCAGGGGCTTTTCCACAGTAAGCTTTACCCTGAAGGATCTGTCAGGTCCGTTTATGGGGACGGCATTCCTGATATAGTGTTTATAAGTCTCTTTCTGGATGTGTTAGATTTTCCGGAGAAAACTCGCCTGTTTTGTCTGGAGAATAATGTCCTGGTGCCAGTGTTCTGGAAGCCTTATAGGCAAGAAGCCCGTGGGTCTCAGCAATCAGTAGGCTTGCATTTATTTAGTGTTTATGCCTTTAATATATTTCCTAACCTTGGTCCCATTATGTAACCAATGCCATGATGGTAGAGAGGGAATTGCCTAGCTCCTGCAATTTTTAAAGTAATAGCAATTTTCATTTATTTGATGACTATAATCATCAGTATAATTCTCTGACTTTAGTACTTGCAAGATGTGTATATGTGCATGGGGGTGTATTTGTCCCTTGTGGTAAAATTAATGATATTTCCTGATTTATCACTTGCTAAATAAAGCAAGGACATTTTTTATTCAATTTTTTTTTTTTTTTAAAGATTTTATTTATTTATTCATCCATCCCCCCTTGCTGCTTGCGCTTGCCGGGTCAGCCAACCACGCCGTGCAGGCGGGCCTGCCCCCACCAGGAGGCCCCGGGAACCGAACCCGGGGCCTCCCACATGGTAAACGGGAGCCCCACTGATTGAGCCACAGCCGCCTCCCTATTCAATTTTTAATCTGGGATATTAGGAGCAAAATAAAAAGAATGAAGTAAGAGAAACATTGATCCTTCAAACACTGAAAATACTTCCCAAGAGTGCTGAATAGGGTGATTTATTTAAAACAACTTCCCATCTTTTTAAAATGTACTACAGGTACCTTGAAGTGGGGCCTAATTAAATAAGTGTCTTCTATACATATTGAATAGAATCAAGAAAGTCTAATATTAATGAATCCTCCCAGGTGAAAAAAATCCTTTTATATTGGAATTTTACTTCCTTCCCTTCTTTTATCCAAGGTAATGCATGTCCTTATGAAAAGAAAAGGTAACTTTGAAGGAGCATGTGGATAGTTTGCAACTACAGTTCATATGTCTCTTAGAAAGTAGCAAGGATTTCTTACACAAAGGAGAAAAGTTTCTTTTCTGTTTCAATGACACAGTCATTTCAAGAGAAGATTTCATTTAGCACATATATTTTAATGGTACTTATGAGTAAAAAGAAAGGTGAAGCTCATATGAATGATCTTTTGCAAAGTTTATAGAGGAAGTTATAAAATCCAGGATACTGTTATGTTACCTGACGGCCATTAAATTAAAAAACTGTACATCAGGGGTCAAATAGCCAGCACTGGGAAAATAAAAGCTGACAGAAAATACCCAAAGCAGTCTCAAGAAAGTCATGCCTCAATAACTAAAGGTTTTTTTGAGACATTATACAGTTACATTAGAATTAGGCCAGAAACTTACATATTTTGAAAGCATATGACAAAGTTCCAAGTCAGTAATTCTTGCCAATATTCAAAGGTATATTGAAAAAGTTTAAAATTGATCTGTTGGACTGAAAAAATAGTGGCAAAGAGACACGAAATTAATATTAACCACAAGAGTCATATAGTTGGGATAAAACTCATTTTTGTTATTTTGGAAAGAATGATGGGATTGGCAAAATGGAGAGATTTATTTGTGGAAATAAATGACCAGGATGATTGGTAAAGGTTTTCTAATACAGCATTGTGTATGTACTCATCAATTTTTCCAACTGCCATTCATAAGTGGATAATGACTGAGATGTAACTGCCCATGAGCCTGTTGTCAAGACTAAAGAATAAAGACCACATGGGAATCCTTTCCTACTGATTTAACTATTGAAGAAGAATCCTACTGTTATAACTTGGCTCCAATTCATGTGTATCTGTATCCTATTGTAATTTTAAAGTCTTTAAAAATGAATCCTATTTCAGTCTGGTTTATCCTGGCTCCGTATGATCACACAACATGGAGAGGGAAGAAGACTAGCTGGGTCATTGAAAAATGAACCAATTGTTGATTTTTATATTATTAAGTAACATAGATCAAAAAAGAAGGTTCTATAGAAGGAAAATGTAGGGGCAAATGAACAATAGCAGGGATAGATGCAAGTGATAACATTTTTAAAAACATATCTAATTGTATAAAATGAAATCCAGGTGCTTTGTTGCATCCAATCATCACGATTTTCGCTGTCCTACAGAGGTAATGCAGAGGAGTTTTTTCCTCCACTGACTCTATTACCCAAGTTGGGAATAGGGCATTCACTGGGTCATGAAATTAAGAGCTGGAATATTAGTGGAAAGAGTATGAATATGCTTTTATGGTGGCAAACTATATCTTGATTCCTAGGCACATTGTCTGTCAGATCAACTTTCCTTTCTATCAGAGATACGGCATTCCCAATTCTTTACCTATCATATCATGCCAAAAAAATGATAAAATTTCCCAGGCACACAGAACGAATGAGGAGGTAGCTGGCAGCTCCGTGTGGCCAGTCTATAGGTACCAGCTGCCGCAAACCTAATCCTTTTCAACCAGGGTTGAAAAGACCAGGATCTCCCTATATTAGTAACCCTTTCCAATCCTACCATTTGACAGAGGAAAGCAGAAAAGAGATTATCTAACTCATCAAGAGAATACATTAAGAATTTGTTCAAAAGCCTTATGGTAATAAAGAATTTGCATTTGCCTCTGCATATGCCTTATTTGGGGACCTTTGGAAAAAGTGGCAGAAGCAAGACAGGATTCCAGATGGAAGAATTAATGTGTTCAAGAGGTAGATGTAGGAGCAATTGATTCAGGTAATGTACATGCCAATATAATAGCAGCAGTTAATGAGTAGTTATGCAAGGATGAATCTGCTTTTTTAATGTAATTCCACAATCACTACACATTACTATGCACCATTTGTATCTGCCTTTCTGTCAATGATATGATTCCTGCACACATATAACCTATACCCAAACTGCCACATATGTAGGAGGCCGATCCAGAAACTAACTGTAACTGTGTCAGAGGTTTTTGGCTATATACTGACCACAAAGCACAAAGCATAAGAACCATTTTTATTTTCCTCTCTGCTAGAGATCCAGCAGCTTTGAGACCTGGAAGCAAGGGTTATTCTTTACCCAGAGAGGAATATCAAGAGGTCTCTCCATTATAATCCTGGACTCTCGGAGTGAAATATAGTTCTTCTAGAGGACAAAATGGATTTTATGACAGGGTGATGGTTTCTCTGAAAGGTAGAAATATGCATTATGTTCCATTAAAATATTGGGAGAGAACAGGCCACTGAGAGAAGTGGTACCTTGTTGTCGAGGAGTTGGGTTTCAAGAGCCTCCATCTTGGGTGAACTGGGAGTTTGTTTAGTGATTAAGTTTGGCTTAGCAGGGATTCTTAACTGAGGATCCGCAGGGTCCATGGAAAGATTTCAGTGGATCCATGGGCTTAAATTGAAAAAAAATAAATTTACTACCTTTATTTTCTTTGATGTCCAATGTTGAGTGCCATAAAACTATCTGCTGCTACATTCTGAGAAGGGATCCATGTTTTTCACCTGACTGGCAAAGGGGTCCGTGAGGTAAGAAATGTTAAGGACCCCTGGCTTAGAGGATGTGGATGCCAAGATTTTAGAGCCACTCAGCTTTTTTTTCTTTCTACTTTTTTTTTCTATCCAGGCTTTGACGAGGACACACATGAGAAAAATATTGGACTGAAGATCAGAGCCTACCTTTTCCAATTTTTCTAGACTTCATTATTCTCTTGGCTTCTTAATACGATTCCAAGAGCAAGAAATCTCTGCAAAAAGAGGGAAACCATATCTCCTACCAACTCTGATATTTAAGAGTGGAACCAAATTTAATTTGATTTGGAAAAAATAAAGAAATTTTGATTTTTCACATACCAAAGTATCATGAAGCAAATGTGTAACCATTAGAAAAACAAACATACATCGGTTTTAGAAATAACTCAAGTTCTGTATAGAATATCAGCAGTATTCTATGGAAGTCTCTCAGGACCATGTAAAAAGGACAAAATCAACAAACTTATTTAGTTACAACAAAGAGTACAGAGTGTTGGGTTAAATAAAGAACACTTTCTCAAATGTATTTAATTAAATGAGATATATTGTGCTCTGTCTTATGAAATTCATGGCCAGATCTCCAAATCTTTGTGAAAGACCAAAGACAGATTTTACCAGTTATGGTCAGAGGATGGTAGCAGAGAGCTCTTCTAAAAATGAAGGTTTGACTCAGATTCAGCCCAAAATTCCAGCACTTTATATTTTTAAGTTGTTTCTGGTGCATAAAACTCCTTTTCCACAGTTACATATTTAAGGTTTTCTTTATTTAATTTTGAAAAAACGGAGACAAGTGTCTCAGGTGTCAGCAGGTGGCATTTGTGTGTCTGTATTAAAGTATCAGAAGTTTCTGATTTTTACTCAAGTATGACTCAGTGGCTTACTTTTGGGAAAGTCTGTTTATCGTAGATCCTTGTGTCTAGTAAAAAAAGCCTGCAAAAGTGAATTTGAATTTAAGGGTTTAAATCATTTTGCAATGGAGATTATAAGTCAGACTGAGTCGTTATAGATTGTATTTTCAGTTCTACTCAAGGGATTCATAAACCTCACTAGACATGTAAGAGTTATAGACTGGATTTATGTAATATACACCTTCTTTCCATACATCATAAAATTAATTGTAAAGAGCAGTGTAATAAATAGAATGAAATTCATTGCTCTACCTTTGAGGAGAATTTAATGGACAAAAAGAGCATCTTCAGTTTATAAAATTAGCTTAATATGTGCAGGGTGATAAACTCAAGGGAGTAAGAAAGCCAGTGGTTAAAAAATATGGTCTTATTTTGGCAAGTAAAGCAAAATTTTTTCTCAGTGTATTGCTCCAGCTTTTACTTTATGAAAACATTGAGAGAAGAGCTATTCCAGTAGAGAGATGCAACTGCATTATAGAAAACCTCAAAAGAGATTAATTTTTAATGAAAAAGCTAAACAATAAAGGGTATATTACATGAAAAGAGCAGAACGATATTCACTAATGTCAGAGAAGAATTTTGCTGTGAGAAATTAACAAAGCTTTTTAAAAAATTTTTTAAGGAACGTTTTCTTCAGTCTGGTTTATTAACAGCATGCTTTTCCTAAACTAGCTCAATCTCAGCAAGTGTGCTAATATGCTCGCCACAGAGGTTGTGTGTCCTGGGGCCGAAACACATCTGTATGGGGAAGCTAAAAGCTTCTCTGGGTCATCTCAGTGAGAACACATTTTCACGTCGATTAGAACATGTCCAAGGAATGAACTTCCTCTCATTTGCAGTTTGGAAAGCATACATTCCCTCTGGATTTCACTTTTCTTCCTCTAATTTCCACTCACGGTTGACCTCACCTTTTTTTTTTTTTTGTTAAACCAAACCCATTAATCAAATATATTCTAGAGGGGGCTAATGATCACTCAGAATTCTAATAGAAGCAGAAAGTCAAGGACAGTACAAATTGATCTACATAACCCACCTTATTATGTTTACAATGTTGGCACTGCTTTCCTTATCTTTTAAGAATAACAACCTATCTGGTTAGCAGAGGTCTGCTGTTTTAACAGTAAAAAGGATTTTATGTACCTCTCTGCAGGTTCAGCAATAAAATTGGATGTGTTTCCTAGAAAGCAATAGTATGCAAATATTTTCTGGATAAGTTATCAAATTTATCTTTCTAATATTTGAAGAGGCTTGTCATCAAGCTCCAAAATACAAAATATTTATACCATTGTGAAAAATACTTTTCCAGCAAGAGATCAATGATAAAAAATAGCCTTTTTCTATATTGAATTTTTATATAGGAATTAGTAGCTAAAACACAGGAAAAAGAACCAAATTATAAATTATTAGGACTGGTGATTATCTGAACTGCACTGAAGAACCACTGGCCTTAGTTTAGCTTTATAGTTGCATATTTAGACCTCAGCATCTAGCTCTTCAATAGATCTAAACATGATGAACATATTAGAATTTAGAAAGAGAAGTTTTTTTCCATAGAAGATTTGTTGAGAGCCTCTGCACCATTCTCTTAAATAGTTAATGGGAATACCCTGATAGAAGAACAGCGAGAGAAAGAGAGAACAGGTGTGGGAGAAGGAGAAGGTTCAAGGTTTTTATAAGGATAGGCCATCTAGGGGAAATTCATTTTTAGGGCTTGAATCAAGTATACCACAAAAGGCTCTTTAAGTCTTAATCCACCTTTCTGTGGGCGTGAGCCCATTTGTAAATAGCACTTTTGGAGATCTTATTAGTCAAGGTGTAGACTTGTTTGTGAACAGGATCTTTGAAGATCCTATTCAAAGAGCCATTTTAAAGAGGCCAAATTGAATCAGGGTGGACCTTAATTCATATGGCTGAAGTCCTTATAAGGAGAGGAAATCTAGATAGAGACAAAGATGACCAGGAGGAAAAGTAGAAGCCAGAAGGAGAAGTCATGTGACAGAGGCAGAGATGCAAGCCAAGGAACACAAGGATGTGGCCGGCAAACATGAGATTGCAGACACACTCTCAGAGAAAGCATGGCCTGTTGAGACCTTGATTTTGTACATTAGCATCCCAAACCATGTGACAATAAATTCCCATTGTTTAAGCCAACCCATTGTGTAGTATTTGTCATAGCGGCTCTGGCAAACTAAGACATTAATTTTCCATTCAAAACAAATCAAGGAGTAACGCTGGGAAGAAATCACCTAACCTCAACAAAGGTTAGGAACAAAACTCCATTTTAAAGAGTCTAGCTTAGTTGAGAATAAACTCTGATAAACTCACTGTGGGGAAGAAGAAGAGAGAAATTACTATGCAAAATATACTAGCGGAGGGAGAAAGAATGAGGCTAAGATGGAGCTCTTTTCTTTGGGGCTACATCATACATTTTAGACATCATGTTTAAGTACTCCAAAAATGCAATGCTTCCAAACTCAAGGAAGGCTTAACAATTACAAGTAAAATATGCTTTGTCAAAATATTATTCATTGGCTTTGCCTTTTTCCCTCATTTCTGTTAACTTATTAAAACTTAAATTAGGTAATGTCTTAAAACACCCCTTCAAAACCCTTCAGAGGGTTTCTCTGACACCAGGAATACAATCCAAATCCCCTACGAGGGTGTTTAAGGGCTTGTAGGACTTTGACCCTTGCTTGTCTCTCAAACATGCCTAATCACCCTGTTTCCTGGTATTTGGACTTGCTCTTCTTTCTCACCTGATCTCCTCTGCCCTACTCTGCATGACCTCATTCTGGTCTCCATTTATAGAAAGTCCTTCCATTGGCTTTCCATTCAAAATAGAATTTTGCTATGCTTTATCCCTGTCCCTTAGTCCATTCCATTCTTAATGGTCCAAATTTGAAATTATTTCACTTACTTTTCCCTTTACTTGTTTTTTCCCCTAAATCTGTCTGTTATGCCAAGAAATAAGCCCTATAAAGACAAGAGCCTCATCTACCTTTTCAGGTGATTCCAGTGCCTAGCACAGGGCTGGCCCATGTAATAATATCAATGAGTATTTGTTGAATATTGCTGTGACTATGTGCTGGTTAGCATGCTCAGTGGCTGGGGGAAGACGGAGTGTGTTGGTCTGGGGGAGGCAGAGTAAGGCTCTCTATTTTTTCTTCTAGAGAAGCTCTGCTTTTTTCCCAACTTACATACAGGGCTTCCTTGTAACATTTCAATAAAATAAAATATTGAGGCTTAAAATGTTCCAAAGCCAATGACATAGATTGCTAATTCCCTTTAGCACTTTATGTAGCCTTACCGTCAATGTAAGAAAAGTATATCCTTAGCTAAGAGAAAAACTGAAAAAGGAGAATTAAATTGCAGAGAGAGTGTTACATCATCACCTCCTTGATAATTCTGGATTGTCAGAATAATGGCTATCCAACAGCCATCGCAGGCCATCTCTTATACGGAGCTTGGAAAACGTGAGTGGATGCTTTTTCCAGGTTCCTTTGCAGGTAATGATAAGCATGTAGCCCAAGTTTTGCCCAATGTGACTCAAGAGGATATTTGCAGGGGGACTTCTGGGAGAACTTTTACTCTTCTGATATAACTGGTGCCAATCTCCTGCTTTTAATGTCATTCTGATGCCCAGTTTCCTGGCTTTATTTCACTCTGATACCATCCCCGAACCTCTTCTACTTTTCATGTATGGGAGAAAATGCAATTTTTCTTAAGTCACTGTTAATCATATCCTCTGCCTTCTGATAGAATTAATGATAAACTAGAAAAATCAATAATGGGTACCATTTTTTGAGCCCATATATATTCTCAACACACTCCAAATTTGACAATATTTTTTCAATTTCCTGATAAGGAAACTGAAGCTCAGACAGGTTAAGCATTTGGTTACCCAACCCCCAACTCTCTTTATCCTTCCTGTTCTTTTCTCATAAAATAATCATCCTTGTTGAGAGCCTATTATTGGCCAAGAATTATGCACATTATGTATAAGGCATGCTTTATCTTCTCTCTTATTCTTTCATAGATGACGAGATAGAGAATTAGTGCAATTATGCAATTATACCAAAACTTCTCTGTGGGTAAAAGGTGAAATCAGGGTTTGAATTCCCATTGGTCTGATACCCAAACACACCTACTTGGCAACTGATTTCATGGGTTTCAAATGTCGGGTGTTAAAACATATACACTTTTCTGGACAGACCAGAAGCTCTGTCTGTGTCACATGTACCCAGAAAACTGAAAAAGAAAAAAGATGGTAAGAGGCCTTCAGGAGATACGAATAGAGGAACTGAAAAATAGTCTATGAGCAAGTTGTTCATATTCATACCAGTGAATATTAACTTTTCCCTCTTCTTATTCTTTTCCCTCTTCTTATTTTTTGGATTTCCAACTCTGCTTTAAATTGTTTTTAACGTGCCCTCTGACCTCTGGCCACCTCCAGGCCTCTGTCAGCTCCGACTGGTTCCAGTGGGAATGTGGATATCCTTATGAATGTAGAGAATGTATATTCTCTTTAGGCCTCAGGCCATTATACTCAAAATCTGGCGAACGTCCGAGTCCCTGGGTGTATTCCTCAAGGCTGGGCCTCTGAAAGGCTTGACGTGGGCCTTTTAGGGAGCCTGGGGATCCCCGCAGAGGGCTGCTTTGAGTTCTTCTCATTTTCTTTGGTGTCTGAGCTTAGAGACCTTCCCGTGGGGACCAGGAGTAGCTCAGTCAGTGGCTGCAGGCGCCGCCCTGCTCGTGCTTCCTGAGCTCTGCCTGAGCCCAGGGCCCTGTGGGGGCAGGAGGGACCACCCCGGAGCCTTGTGGCTGTGGTGGCTGCTGTGTTCAGGGGCCAAAGGAAAGGAGTCAGTTCTGAAGCCTCAGGCCTACATTTAGCTCTAAACACCCTCCCTGGTTGAGACTCTCAAGGGGAAGATCACTGGGAACTGCGGGCCTCAGCGTCCTAAAGGGGAGGGCCCTGGTGGAAGGGAAGGGCGGGGAAGGGGCCTGCTGCCCTGCCCCTCACCCCTGCAGGCTCTGGGCTTTCCTGGTCACTTGTACTTACGGGCAGACACTGGGGGGATTATGGGCAGCCTGTCCTAGGTATAACCTTCTGCAGCTGCCTGAGCACACCTTAGAAACGATTTATTCACCAAAAGCCCTGTGCATTTCAGGAGGTATGGCTTCAGTCACTCTGAGAAGCCCCTGGAGGCTTGAAACCCTGGAAAACATTGTCCACTAGCTGCTTTGAAAATAGTTAATATTCCTACCAGTGCTTTACTTTTCCCTCTTCTTATTACTCTTCGGATGATCAGAACTACTTCTAAGGCTTTGGATATCATTATTTGCAGATGTTTTTTAAAGTCCAAATTCTAGCCATGATACCGCTGTAGCTACAGACCCACATATTCCAAATGACCACTGTGATCATTACTTACCCAACACAGCATCCACAAAATTGCACTCAACTTCAGTCTGTTCTTGCACTGACATTTCCCAGCGGCGCAAATGGCATCATGGTCATACTGTTGTCCAAGCCTAACTCCTCCTTCGACCTCTGAAAACGAGCTGTTTTGATAGGTGTCTTCTGAGACTAGAGTCTCATGTCCAATTATGAATACTGCCAGTTAGTTCAGAACCTCGTCAGCGTTTACCGTTCTTAACTATTATAAAGTCTCTTTATTGTGGATGCATGTTCCGTTCACTCTGTTTACCCTCTACATTCTTGTCTGTTATCTTTGTAGAGTTTGAATCTATAGTTATCATTCTTTACCTTCAAAACTTACGTGAATTTTGATTTCCCGTCCTGTATAGGAAGCTTCATAAGCTCAAACTTTTGTCACAGCTCACAAGGGTCTGTACAGCCTGTTCTCTTCCTGTCCCTTTCCCTTTACACCATATTCTCTAACTATGTACAATTTCCTAAATTACTCTGCCCTGTGCCTTTGTCCATGCTACTTCCTCTGCCTGGAAGGTCCTGCATTCTTCTTTGTATTTGGAGACCTTCTAGAGTCCTTAATAACAAGTTTCAATTACTCTCCAAAACTGCTCAGAATTCTCATAGCATTTTGTTATTATCTTTTATTCTGGCATCTATTTCATTCTGTTGTAAATTTATATTTATCAGCTTATTTCCTCCCTGTCTATATCCCCAGTGAGCCTGTTTCCTTCTCAAGGTGGTGTCTTTTCTTTTCCATTCTCTATCCAAAGTGATTATCACCGTGCTTAATACAAGACAGGTATCTGATGAAGGCTTGCTAACAGTTGACGTGGGAATACTTGGCATGAAGAATGTTTGAGGAGATAAGGGCATAGCATCCAGAAGGGGACGCA
The DNA here is from genome assembly GCA_026826555.1 of Tolypeutes matacus. Classification (NCBI taxonomy): domain Eukaryota; kingdom Metazoa; phylum Chordata; class Mammalia; order Cingulata; family Chlamyphoridae; genus Tolypeutes; species Tolypeutes matacus. The sequence goes on along the minus strand of JAKSZT010054341.1, from coordinate 3,995,352 downwards.
GTAACTATATTTTCTTATACTTTAACAGTACATTTTACAAGCCCCTCTTCAAAATCACCATGTTTGAAAACCAGAAAAGCAACTGCTAAGGCTTAACCCATGGATACTGAGGTCATTGTCAGTAGCTTTGATAATAATCCATTTTGTCTCTAAAATGCTTTTTCCAATTTTCTCAAATTCACCCCTGGTACCTTCTATTTTTGTTTTTTGTTTTTTCAAAATGCCAATACCTGTGCTTTTACGGTTACAAAGTGTCTGAGGTGCTTGTTCCCTGTCATTGAATTTCCTGATGAGAATTATTTGGAAACAAAGAGATGAAAGAGCTGCTGCTCTGTGGTCACACTGGGAGCACACGAGAAAGAGCAAAGCCTGCTTACTTCCCAGAAACCGCTAGTGAAGATGGACCTTAGTGGCCTACAGTGAAGACGCAGTTCGACTTCAGAAGATCCCAACGACTACAGCTATGCACTCATACAGGTATTGAAGCTTTTCAGGACTCACTAATCTAACTCTTCCTAAAGGTGAGGAAAAGACACGAAGTCAGTAAGCCTGAGTGTAGAGAAGATAAGGAAAATATTAACCAGAAAATGCCAAGGTATTGTATTTCTAGAAAACTGTGGTTATTTTCAAAGGTTAAATCATATGCAGCTGTTAAATAGTTATATCTCAATTTTGTTTCCTTTAAATTTAAAATCTAGATAATATCGTGCAAAAATAACTTCGAGTTTCAAAAACTCTAGAGATCAGCATTTTATGTAATTTTTCTTTACACAACTTCAGCAAATGTCCATCATGCTTAATTTATTCTGAGGTTATGGAGGTTGTTCCATTAGCCTATCCCTGTTGATTTCTTTCTTGGCCAATTTTAAGTAGCATTTAATATTTCAATGGTAAGCCTAAATATTCATCTTTGCTACTTCTACATATTTTTATTTCTAATGTATTATATATAACATCTACATATAGCAAAAAGCACATTAAAACTAGTCTGTTCTTGTTCCCACAGCTGTTAGAAGTTTGAAAGAAATGTATCCTATTTCCCATCAATCTTTTCTTTTCTAGTTTACACACCTTTTCATCCCATGCCAGCATGATATGATAAAAATCATACTAGGGTTATCTTTTTTGACGTGACCTGGGTCGCTAATTCGACACTCCTTGGGGCAGGAATTTTGTTTTTATTTATAGTGCTGGTGAAGCACTTCTTTCCATGCACAGTGTCCACTTACTCCTTCAAAGAACAGCATATGTGTATAAGACTTTCAGTGACCACAGGATACTTTCTGTGACTGTGGAACAGAGAAAAATTTGTTGGTGCAAAATACAGTCTCTTTTCTTCATGTGTGTTCTTGGTGTGTTCTAAAAAGCAATCTAAGTGGCCATACTGTGTGCTAATTAGAGAGAGGTGAGTAATGAGTAACACTACCAAGATTAACCTGCCCAGTGAGGCATCAAACAATGATATGTAGAAATCAGGTAAACGTTATGTGGTACATTTTCACAGTAAATGGCAAAGAAGGAAAGCTTCAATAAGATTAGTGTACAGGAGAGAAAAGTCTTATAAATACCACCAAGTTTTATATTTGAGTAGTAGTATTTAATTTAGAATTTTGTTGCTCCTGAATTGAAATTTCTCTCCTTGTGTTTCTCTTTTGTTTTTTGATATTGGGCTTTATTTATTTATGACTCCACAGAGCTCCTCTTGACAACGGCAGTATTGTCAAAAAGAACATGATTAGTTTTAACTGATTATTTACTAGTTTGGGCAAATGCATTCTGTCAACAGGCTTAGAAAGATATCCCTAGCCTTAAATGAGATGCACTGCTCCTGGCTTAATAGACAATATTTAGTCTTGGACAAGTTAACATATTTTGCTTACATATTTTTTTAACAGGTAAAAGTCTAGTATATATGTATTATATGCATGTATGTATACATACATATAATTTTAAGTCAACATTTTAAAGGCATAATTTACAAAGAGGAAAATTTTCCTCATTTTAAATATAAACCTGTATAACCACCATCAAAAATCAAGTTATAAACATTTCCTTCCCTTTTAAAAAGATCACCTGTCAACACCCCTGTCTCTGGCAACCACTGATCTGCTTTCTGTATAGAATTTCAAATAGCAAACAATATGCATGACTTCTTTAGCTCAGCAAAATGACATATTTGATATTCATCTATATTGTTCCGTATAGCCACAGTCTGTTCTTTTTTATTACTGACAAGTATTCCATTGTATGAATAAACCACTACTTATTCTCTCAACCAGCATTGGCGTACTTGGATTGTTTCCAGTTTTACCCTATTATGAATGCAATATATATTTGTGGACAAGTCTTTGTACAAACATATATTTTCATATCTCTTGAATAAATACCTAGAAGTATCATTGCTAGGTCACATAATAAGCGTACATTTAATTTTTTAAAAAACCACCAAGCTTTATTTTCAAAATAGTTGCACAATTTTATACTCCCATGGGCAATGTGTGAGAGTTCCAGTTCCTCCACTTCCTTGTCAACAGTTAGTATGGCATTGTGAGGCTTTTCAGGTTTAGTCATTACAATGGGTGACTGGTGACATCACATTGTGGTTTTAGTTTCATTTCCTGGATGACTAATAATGGGAGACATATTTTCATGTGCGTATTGGTTATTTGCATATCTTCTTTTGTGAAGTATCTGATTAAATATTTTTCCTTTTTCCTTAATGGGTTGTTATTTTCTTAATTATTGTAAGAGTTCTTTATACATTCTAGATAGGATTCCATAACACATATGCTTTATAAATATTTTCTCCTAGTACATGCCTTAGTTTTTCTTTTTACAAATGGTTTCTTTTGAAGACCAGTTGTTTTTAATATTTTTAAATTGCGATATAATTTACAATCTATAAAATAAACTGCTTTAAAGTGTTTATTTTAATGAATTTTGCCAATGTCTACAGTATAACCACCACTCTAAACAAGATATAGACTATTTACATCACCCGAGAAAGTTTCCTCTTGCCTTTTCCAGGAAATACCCGACAACCACTTCAGAGGAACTAATTTCGTGTTTAACTTTTTTTTCTCAGCATAATGTTTTGAGATTCATCCATATTGTAGCATGTACCAGTAGCTCACACCTTTATATTGCTGAGGAGTATTCCATTGCATGGCTATATGACAATTTGTTTATTTTTATTTATTACTAAGTCATGGACATTTGGTTTATTTCAAGTTTTTGATTATTACCAATAAAGCTTCTGTGAATATCCATGGGTAAGTCTTTTGTGTACAGACATTTTCTTTTCTCTTGGGTGGAATTCCTGGGTCACAGAGAAAATATATGCTTATTCTTTTCAAAAAGTTTAATATTGGAATAGATTTAGATCCACATAGAAGTTACTAATCTAGTATAAAAAATTTCCAGTCCCTTCATAGAGCTTCCCTCAATGACAATATCTTACCTATCTACAGCACAATTATCAAAACCAGAGAACTGACATTGGTATAAAGCTATCAACTAAAATGCAGAATATATTTGAAATTCAGCAGTTTTTACATGAACTCTTTCTTCTTATTATTTTTTTTCCACTTGGGTCTAAGTTTACCATATGTATAGACTTGACTAACCACAACCAAATCAGGATATAGACTTCTTACATCATCTCAAAGAGACTTCCTTTTGTAATTCTTTTGTAGATATACCCTCTCTCCCAAACCTAATTCTTGGTAACTACTGATTTGTTCTTCATTTCTATAATTTGTTATTCAAGAATGCAGCATAAATGAAATCATATATCATTTACATTCTTTTTGAGATTATATTTTTCCATTCATCATAATGCCCTTGAGATCCATCTAAGTATTGCATGTTTCAAATCAAAGTTTGTTTCCCCATTGACCTACGGAAGGACATTTATTTCCAGTATTTCAGCTATCACAAATAAAGTTGCTATGAACACTCATGTGCAGGTGTTTATGTCGTTTTAAGATTCCATCTCTGCAGAATAAATATCTATGTCATACAGTAAGTGTGTGTTTAATTTTGTAAGAAACTGAAAAACAGTTTTCCAGAGTGGATGTGCCATTTCCCATTCTCATCAGCAGTGGATGAGTGATCCGGTTGCTCCACATCCTAACTAGTACTTGGAATTGTTAGTGTATGTTTTACATTTGCTTGTTTAAATCATTCTAATAGGTGTATAATGGAGTCATTTTATGGTTTTAATTTTCATTTTCCTAATGCCTAATGACGTTGAACATCTTTCATGTGCTTATTTGGAATCCACATATCCTGTCTGGTGAAACTTCTAAGACTTTTGCACATTTCCTATTTGGATTGTTGGCTTTCTCACTTTTTAGTCTGTTCTTTCTATATTCTGGATACAGAATATACAAGCCCCTCAGATATGAGATTTGCTAATGTATTTGCTCAATCTGTTGTTTATTTTTATTGTCTTAGTAGTGTTTTCCTAGAGCATTTAAAAAAATTATTGTGTTACATCAACATTTTCTTTTATGGGTTGTGCATTTGGTGTCATGTCTAAGAACTCTGCCAACTCTAGGTCACAATGATTTTCTTCTTTCCTTCTACAATTTTTATTGTTTTACATTTTACATTACATCTATGATCCATTTAGAGTTAATTTATTTGTGAAGTGTGTGGTTTAGGTCAAGGTTAAAAGGTCCTTTTTTTTTTCTTATGAATGTTCAATCGTTCCAACACCATTTCCTAAAAAGAATATTTTTCTCCATTTAAATTGATTTTGCATCTTTTTCAAATATCAATTGTCCTATTTATGTGGGTTCATTTCTGGGTTCTTTTTTGTTCCAGTGATCGATGTTTCTATCCTTAGGCTAATACCACACCATTGTGATTACTGTAGCTATCTAATATGTCTTAAAATTGGGTAGTATGATACCTCTAACTTTATCCTTTTCAAACTCATCTCATCTGTTTTATTTTTCTTTGTTTACTCTGGAATAAACTTGTCTATATCTACAAAATTTTGGGTGGTATTTTGCTCTGAATTGCCTTAACCCTATAATTCAATATGAAGAGAATTAACCTATTTACCATGTTAATATATAGAAATATGATTAAATTCTGTGTGTTGACCTTGTGTCTTGTGATCTGCACCTTGCCCGACTCAATTATCAGTTTGAGGAATTTTGTAGACTTCTTGGACTTTTCTTTCTAGAAAATCAGTCACCTGCAGATAGGGACAGTTTTATTTTTTCTTTTCCAATCTGAATGTTTTTAAGTCATTTTCTTATCTCAGTGCACTAACTAGGACTCCCATTACCACATAGAAGAGGACCAGTGGGAAGGTACGTCCTAGCCTAAAACTCAAATTTTAGGGGGAAACATTCAGTCTCTCACTTTAAGTAGGATGGTAGCTGTAGATGCCATTTATCGGGAGAATGCTTTTCTATTACTCTTGCCGAAAAATTTTATCATATGTTGGTGTTGGATTTTGTCAAATGATTTTTCTGAATCAATTGGCATAATCATGTGGTTTCTTCTACGACTGTTAATATGGTAGACATGCTTTGACTGATATTTGAATTTTGAGCTAGACTCAATATTCTTGGAATAAACTCCATTTGGTTTATTGTTGGATTTGATTTATTAATATTTTGATGAGGATTTTTGCCTCTTTGTTTATGAGGAATATTGGCCTATAATTTTTTGTTTTTTTTTCTGTATGTTTTACATTTTGATGAAGGCCAATTTATCAATTTTAAAAATGTTAACACAAAACTTCTTTGTGGGTGTGTGTTCTATGTGCTGTCTAGGAAATGGGTGTGTTTTCTGTGTACTGTCTAGGACATTTTCACCTACCCTAAATTCATGAATCTTTCCCTATTTTCTTTTAGAAGGCCCATACTTTTAGCATTTAAATGCATTTCTATGATATATTTTGGGCTAATATATTGTTCATTGTTTGAAATTAGGCTGAGGCTCATTTTTTTTTTTTTTTGTACAGGTAACATTTTCCAGCAATTGTTAAGAAGATTAGCCATTCTCTGTTGAATTATTTTTACACTTTTGTAAATCTCCATTTTTCAGATACATATGAGTCTATTTCTGGACTCTGTTCTGCTCCATTAATTTATATGTTTATCCCTATGACAATACCTTATGGTCTTGATTACTATAGCTTTAATTGAATGTCTTAATTCAGGTACTGTAAGTACTCTTTTCTTTTCCTTCTAAATTGTGTTGGCTATTCTAGGGGCTTAGAATCCATATATAAATTTTAGAATCAGCTTGTTAATTTTTACAAAAGGAATTTTTGTTAGAATTACATTTAATTCACAGAGCAATTAGGAAACAATTGGCATCTTAATTTATTGAACTTTCTCATCCACTAGCACAGTATATCTCATCAAATTTACAAGGTTGTCTTTAATTTATCTTGCAAATATTTTGTGGTTTTTATCATCACTAAATACCTCATAATTTGGAGGCTACTTTTTAATGATAGTGCTTTTGTTTTGATTGTATTTTTTTCCAGTGGTTTGTTGCTGATATACAGAAATACATTTAATTATTTTAAGTGGACCTTGTATCTTTTGATCTTGATCAATTCACTTATTATTTCTAATAAATCAAATAGGAAGATTCCTTAGGATTTTATTTGTACACCATCATGTTGTCTGCAGAAGAAAGAGTTTTCCTTCTTCCTTTCCAGTCTGTATGATACTTATTTCTTTTTCTTATATTATAGTACTGGCTGGGACAACTTTGAAGAATTGTTGAGAGCAGACATCTGTGCCTTTATTCTAGTCTTAGAGAGAAAAGTGTTAAGTCTTTTGACATTAGTTATGTTAAATGTAGAATTTCAAGAGATGCCCTTTATCAGGTGGAGAAATTGCTCTCTTTTTCCTAAAACTTTGCATTTTTTCTTTATATCACTAATTGGTGTTGAAGTTCTCAAATGTCTTTTCTGTACCTATTGAGCATATAAAATAAAATTATACTATCTTTTAAATTATATGTTAAATTACACTTGCATATCCTATCTTTTTAAATTATGTGTTAAATCACACTGGTTTTTATATGCTGATTCAACTCGGTATTTCTGGAATAAACTCAACTTGGTCATAGTGTATAACACTTTTAATATCTTGGAGGATTTCATTTGCTAACATGTTGTTATGGATATTTGCATCTATATTCATAAGGGGGATTGGTCTGTTGTTTACTTTTAAAGTAATATTTGTGTCTAGCTTTGGGATCAAGGATAATGCTGGCTTTGTAAATGAGTGGGAAAGTGTTTCCTTCTCTATTTTCAGGGAAATTGATGTCTATGACTGGTATTCTTTCTTACCTAATTATTTGATAGAATTCACCAGGGAAGTTATTTAGGCCAGGACTTTCCTTTGTGAGATGGTTTTCATTTTAAATATAATTCCTTAAATAGGAAAGTCCATATTTTCCATTTCTTCTTGTATCAAATTTGTTAATTTATATGCATTTCATATAAGTTGTCAAGTTTTTTTGGCATAAAATTATTAATATTATCCATTCTATGCCTGTGATATCTGTGATGGTTTCACAGCTTTCATTACTGACAATGATACATTTTATTTTCTCTTTTTTTATAGGTCTCAGTCTAATTATAAAACCTTCAACTTTATTGATCTGTTCAAAGAATCAGCTTTTGATTTCACTGATTTTTTTTTTTTCTGTTGTTTCTTTTCTAGTTCATTCATTTTCATTCTTATCTGTACTATTTCCTTCCTTTTACTTATTTTCTCCCTGTTGGAAGCTTGAATGATCATTTTAAGCCATTCTTCTTTTTCTAATATAAGCATTTAAGGCTATAAAACTCCATCCAAGAACTATTTTAAACACGACTCACAATTTTTGATATGTTGTGTTTTTAATCATCCAATTAAAATATTTTCTAATTTTTCCTTTTTATTTCTATTTTGACCCATGGATTATTTAGAAGTATGCTGTTTAATTTCCATATACTGGGTATTTTCCAGATTCTTTTTATTATTGATTTCTAATTGAATTCTATTGTGGACATGGACCTACCTTAAAAAAAATCCTTTTAAATGCACTGAGAATTGTTTTCGGACCCAGTATATGGTATCACTTAGGGACTGTTCCATTTGCACTTGATAGGAATGCTTTGTGCATTGTTGGGTGTTTTGAGTGATGGCTCAAACTGGTTGATAGTGTTATCCAAATCCTTACTGGTCTTTTCATCTATTTTCTATTAATTATTGAAATAAGGAGATTGCAATCTTCAATTTTAACTGTGAATTTGTCTGTTTTTTCTTGTACTTCTGTCAGGGTTTTTCTTCATGTATTTAGAAACTGTTTTAAGTGCATATACACATAGTATTATGTTTCCTTGATGAAATATCCCTTTTATCATTATGAAATATCCCTCTGATTTGTTTTAAAGTCCACTTTAGACTTTGCCTGCTTGGTGTTAATATAGCTACTCTATCTTTCTTACAATTAATTTTTTGCAAGTAATATTTTTTTGTATCTTTTACTCTTAGCCCATCTTTTCCTTATATTAATACATACAATCTCACTTTTTGTTTTCATCCAATCAGGTCATTTATGCTTTATAATTGGAATGTTTGGAAAATTTATATTTAATTCACTTTATGTCTAATATAATTTGATTGGGTGCACATCAATCCTCTTGATAATTTTTTGTTTTTTTCATCTGTTCTTTTTCCCATTGTTCCTCTTCCCTGCCTTATTTTGAAATAACATAGTATATTCATATTCCACTGTATCTCCTCTATTGGCTTATTAACTCTTCCTTTTTGTTAACTTTTATATTGATTGATTTAGGGTTTACCCAAATGAATCTTTGATTTGTCATAGTCCATTTTCAAATAGTGTTATATACCAGTTCATATGCAATGTAAGAACCTTTCAACAGATTTTTTACACTTTTCCCCTTCCCTTTCTTTGTACTATTGTTATATTACATTTTTATGCTATGTATGTTACAAATCCCATAATATATCATTAGTATTTTTTTTGTTTTAGAAACCTAATTATTTCTATAGATAGTAAAGTGAAAAAAAATAAACTTTTATGTTTACCTACATATTTACCATTCCCTTTCTTCTTCATTCCTTTGTGTAGATCCAGGTTTCCATATGGTACCATTTTCTCCCATTGTATAGAACTTCCATTAGCATTTCTTGCAGTGGAGGTCTGCTAGTGATGAATACTCTACCTTTCTTTTGCCTGAAAATTTCTTTATTTCATATTTATTTTGGAAATATATTTTCACTGGACAGAGAATTCTGAGTTACCAGTTGACTGTTTCTTCGCTTTCATTAAAGATTTCATTCTGTTTTCTTCTAGAATGCTTGTTTCTGATTAGATGTATTCCACTTATATAAACTTTCCCTGGCCTTGGAATTATTTAAATTATTTTCACATCAATTTGTTTATAAACTTTCTAGGTATGGTTTTCTTTGTGTTTTCATAGTTGTGGCTCGTTTTGCTTCTTGGATTTGTGTTATATAATTTTCATCATTTTCATCAAAAGTGGTAAATTTTGGCCATTATTTCTTCATATGTTTTTTCTACAATCTCCACCCTCCTTTTTATATTGTCTCAAAAGATCCTGAAATTCTATTCACTGTTTCTCAGTCTTTAGTTTTCTATGAGCTTCTGATTAGCTAGTTTTTATTATTATGTCCTCTAGTTCACTGACCTTTCCATCTCCATTGTCAAATCTGGCTATTAAACCCATCTAGTGAGTTTTTAATTTCAGACATTTAATATCTCAACACTAGATTTTCCATTTGTTTCTTTTAAACATATGTTTCATTTATTTCTTCTATTATATTTATGTTTTCATTAAATCCTTTTGCATATTTATAAGACTGTTCTGTTCTTCTCTTCCAATTCCATCTTCCAGTCATTTCTGATTTTGTTCCCATTGAGTGAAAAAAAATTTTTTTTTTTTTGTGGATCACATCTTTCTGCCTTATCACATTTCTAATTATTTTGATTGGATGCTAGACATTACATAGGTTATGTTGTTGAGTGTGTGGATTTTTGTTCTTCTTCTTTAAAGAGTAGTAATTTTTGTCTTGGTAATCATTTAGGTGACTTGGAGACTGGCTTGATCTTTTGCAGGCTGGGTTTTAAGCAATGTTAGTTAGCATAGATATAGAGTAAACTTTGGTTTGGAGTTTGACACTTCTAGGATCTCTACTGAATGCCCAACTATTTAATGAGATGAATCCTTTCCAGCTGGACCAACTTGCATGCCTCTCATCCCTCTGTAATTTGGGGATTCGCTCAACCTACTTTTCCCTGGTAGTTGTTCCTTGCCTGGACTTGTGTAGTTCTACCCCACACATTTAAAGCATAACATTTGTCAGAATACTCAAGGGGATCCCACTGAAGATTTTTAAAGATTTTCTGTCTGCATAGTTTCCTTCTCTACTGCATTCTACCCCTCAAATATGTCACCTTAAATCCCACTCCACCACCAAACTCCAAACATCTGTCCTCAATTCAGAAAGACTTCTGGACTATGTTTGGATCCCTTCCCTGCACTGTTTTCAGAAAATGTTTTAGGCAGAAAGGCTGATCTCTTCTCTGTGGAATCACAAATGAAAGTATTTGTTACATTTATTTTGTCCAATTTTTCTAGTTTTTTTTTTTTTTTTTAATGGAAGGAAGACAAATTTAGTACTAGGTATTATGTCATGGTACATACCCAATGTATAAAAATTAAAATATAGACATAATATATACATACAAATTACAACTGTTTAAGAGTCCTCTTTATATTTTCCCTTTACACCACTTTATTCCTGAGAAAAAAACCTTACATATGTCAAATTTTAAAAAAACCTCTACTATGGCATTAGAACAGAGGCAGAATTTAGAAATTTACCTTGACTTTTTTGGGTTTTACAAAATGTGCCATTGTACAATCACAATATTTTAGTGGAAAAATCCTACTTTTAGTAAAAGGGAAAGGAGCTATTTATTTTAGAGACATATACTTTAATCAGCAGTGAAGTTGGATGAAAATGAAGCCACGCGTTATAGGCAATGTGATTCATTTGAGAAGTAATGTTTTCTAGCTTGGTGATGCCATTGCTCAGATGTAGCACGCCAGCACTTCTGAGACCAGCAGAGCTCATGATCCTGCTTGTGGGTGCAATATATAACTGCCTGGTAGCAGGTTTAAAGCAAATGTTATGTAAGATAGATATGAATATGTTAAGCTTTCTTCTCCTTTGCAAAGCCATAAGCATGTCTTTAAAAATTTAAAAGCCAGCACCTAATTGGATTAAGATTTAGAGTGTTAGTGGGAATAGGTTGTTTGTGAATGACAGAATATGGGACAAATGGGGTCTGGGTTTTATTATTAACTCAGCTATGCACTCAAGTTTCTTTACCAAGTTAGATGCACCAAACCGTCTCCTCATAACTTTTTTGCATAGGAGAGTCCCTTTTTATTGACACCCATGTCAGCCTAGTTATACATTTGTTACAGTATAACACAACATAAAGATAAAATGAGGTTTCCAAAAGAATTACAATCTACATACATTTCTAAAAGAGCAGAAAATATGTACTTGGTATATTTACATTGCAGTCTACATACATTTACAAAAGAGCAGAACATATTTACTTGGTGTGGTAACATATGTAAAATCGCAGTTTAATTACAACAAAAATCTATTTTTTATAGAACATATGCTTGGGGTTTACAGGACTAAGCAGGCACATGGATAATTTTAAGGGAATAATTTCCAGATCTTCAAATTCTATATGTACATATTTTCTAAAATGGATCCACTTAAGAAAATTCTGCAGTTGGCAGGTTCTCTTTTCTAATCTCCCCTTTCACAATTTGTCCTTCTCTCACTTTATAAGAGAAAGGCATGCTTCTCAATCTTCCTATAGTACATTGCCTTGGAATGGAAAAACTTCTGATACACCAAAAAGAAACAACTTGAAATATTGATGTTAGTGTTAGCTTAGGTTACTGGCAACATATTTGTTTTCCAGATAAATGCAACAGTATAAATGACAAGGCTTATAAACTTAAAATTATTATGTAAGGATAAAGGATTAAAAGTGTAAGTTCAAGGAGAAGAAATATTATAAAATTTCTGGTTGGGTTAAGAAGAGTATGTTCATGTGTTTGTTTTTTAAAAATGGATGGCAAGTATCAAATTACATAATTTACAGATATTTAAACCCACACGAGGCTATAGATGTAAAATCAGAAATATTTGTAGAGCAAATGAATGCTGAGAGGTGTAGGAGGAGACTGTGACCTTCTTAATTGCTCACTTCTGTTACTCTTAAAATTGGAAATGCCACGCTGGCACTGGGTCCTGCCACCTGATTTTCTGGCTATTTGTGAGCATACCTAAAGGACTGCTAGGCACTGATAGAATCCAGGATATATTTCTAATGACAGTTATCTTGTAAATTCTCATTATACTTTGCTGCTGTATATGAGCCACTTGGCATTCAAGAAGTAATTAGGAGTGGTACAGAAGGGTTACTTGTCTCAAACTTATAAAGAACAAGGACATGTTTTCTTGCTTGATTTTACAATAAAAATGACCACAGTCAATGTGTTCAGTGACCATATCTTTTCAGATTTTGTTGTTGTGTTTTCAGATACTGTTGTTTAATGAGGCAGATGGCCTGTTTCCACAAAAAGAAGCTGCTTCTGTTTAAATTATATGCCGTGTAGCCAGGGAAGATTCCCCCATGCAGTTATGCCAGGGTCCTTGCGACATGTTCCTAAATACCGAAGGTTGTGATGCCATGACCAATTCAATGATTTGACAGTGGAAACAAATGATATGGAGAGAGAACATCTGAAACCACAAAATTTTCTCCAACATTCACAATTTATATCTAACCCAAATATCTTACCTTAAAATGAACAAACAAATGAAGACTCTGTTTGAGTGGGGTTTTCAAAAATTTTGCTGGGGAACTGGGTGTAGAAAAACAAGAGCAATAGGATGCTTTTTGTTTGACTTACTGTCCCTGCACTGAAACAAGCTTATTGATAGTGATTTCTTTATATACACAGAAAGCTTTCAAAGCCCTGTCTTGCTATATTAACAAGAAATTAAACTGTGTAACTCTTCTCTCTTTGAAGCCTCTAATGCTACAAAATGCCAGTCACTGGTCTATTTAGACTATCAAATGTTCCCAGACTAGAATCTCACTTCCTAGAAAACTAGAACGCTAGCATCCATTCTAGTTGCTACATCGTTTTCCCCAAAGTAAAATCATATAGGCTCTTTCTACGTCTGGGAAAGCACAAAAAATTATTATTAAATGGCACAAAAGAGACTGTGCCCGAGGTGTTTCTTAATGTATTTCCCCAGAGGTTAGGAAGAAACAAGAAGAATAGTTATCTATATTAACCCAAGCATAGAGAAAACAAGGATTTTAATTAGTCTGAGTATCATACCACAGGCTTCACTATAGTAATTTGATATAATGTAATTTGTGGAATCGATTGAAGAGTAATTGTGTTACAATAAAGACTATTGAATAGGGGTGTGCAGATAGCTGAGGCAGAGTCATGCCCCATTGAAGTCCCTGGGCAGTAAATCCATTGGCTTTGTGACTCCTGCCCATTAGGATGCACGCTAATGGGGCAATACCTGAGGACATCAATTATGTCAGACAATATTTAGATAGCTAATATCCTCACTTAAATTGATAAATAATAGGGTTGACAACCAGTTCATTTTTGGAATTTTCATACAAGGTTAAAAGAAGGTATTTTTACAAATTATAAATTTCCCCCAAATTGCTGTATTTTCATTTCAGTGTTTTAATTCCTTGTGGTGCATGACTTCTATTATAGAGCTACTCAAATGAATTAAAAAATCGACACATGTTTGTATAATGATGTTCCTGTCACTTGCTTTTCCCAAACGTGTGTGTGTATTCACAAACAAGGAAGTGAATTACTGTTACCTTGAAATGAAACTATTCCAATTTAAAACTTATCAGTATTTTTTAAGACTGGAATTTGTTATAATTAAAAGAAAAAAGATTTCATGTATTTTTTTCTTACTTCAGAGAATCATAAAATCTCAGTTTTGGAAGAATATTCAAGAATTATCTATTCCAGTCTCTGAACAAACATTTGAATTCAAATACCTGCCCACTGCTCATGAATTTCAAAGTGTAAACAACTCCTGTGATAGGAAAACAAACCATTCTATGGCATGAAGTCCCCTCTCTTTTTTGGTCACATTCTTAATACACTCTATTTTGTTTACATCTCTTTTAATTAACACCATCCAGAATTCAAAGTTATATTTAAGACTAGCTAGACTAGCACAAACAAAGGTCATATTCTCTAAACATAATAATGTTTTCTCAACAACATAACAATTATATAAATTGATTTTTAAAGTGTAGGTACAAATTATTTAATCTGCAACTGCACTTTTGAATTTGGATTTTTGGATACATTTGTCCCTGTTGAATCTTTTCCTATTAGATCTGCTCAATTGGTCCAATATGCCAGGGTTTTATTGGATCCTGAATTTTTCATTCAATTTTAACTACCCAACCTAGATTTAAATGGCCTGTAAGTTTGAGAAGCATGTTAATAATGGACTTATTTATTTATTTATTTATTTATCTATTTTATTGTGGGTAAAAATCAAATTTTCCACAATACATACCAATATTTGTAAAATGATATATAAATATATATGCATATATGTGCATTTACTTACAAAAATGTTATTTATATATATATATTTTAAAAGGTGCTTAGATTACCTAAATATTACACGGAACCTACTGGGATTCCCATGTTGCCCACCTCCCACACCTCCCACCACATCCCACACAAACGTCTCCCACAAGTGTGGCCCACCACCCTCAATGGACTTACACATCCTGGGGCCTTGCCATCAACCATAGACCACAGTTCACACCGTAGACTACACTCTCTCCCACACAGTTCTGAGTGGTGTGTGCTGATTTAAAATGGCCTATATCCGTTGCCACAACGGCACTCAGGACAACCTCCAAATCCCAAAGAAGCCCCTGTATTTCAGCTGCTCGTCCCCTCCCTGCCCCGAAAGCGTCCAGTGGCCACCGGCTCCACCTCACTGTTATAATTTCTTCCATTGCTAGAATCACCATATGTGTACAACAGAATACCATCAAGTCCACTCTAGTCCATAGCTCTTCCCCCAATCCTGAGGGGACTGATATGGTGATGTCCACTCCACCTCCAAGTGAGAGAGGGCTTATATCCCATGGATATGGTGGGTGGGATGATCCTGCCTGCAGATGCAGGCCCTCTCCATTCCCTGGGATGGCCATTGCCCATCGTTGTCTCCTCGCCAGGTGACTTGGATGAGTCCAACAATGGACTTCTTAATGTCTATGATAAAAATACTGATTCAGTCAAGGTGACTTTCCGATGGATGCAAAAAAAAGATTTGGTGCTTGGGATGAATGTATTTTGCATGTGAAAAAAAAAAAAAAAAAAAAAAAGATTTGGTGCTGAAATTACTCATTACTAAGGGGTCTATGAAGTTTGTTTTGTTGCTTTTCCCCAGTTTATTCTTTAGTTAAGCTAAGTATATATTCTAAATATAACAAATTGTCCCTCTAATGATCTGAATAAGAGGAACGTAGAGGCGGGAAGTCTATAGATAAAATTTTTAAATGTGGTTTCTCAATATTAGATTGGTTTAAATGGCTCTTATTCATACACCTGAGTAGAAATCACTGTTGCAATGCTAGGGTACCAAAGGACTGCAGTTAGAAGAAGCACTTATGTCTAAGTTATAATGACTCAAGACTAAAAATTCTCACTTAAAAATTATGAGAATATGTTTTTCTAACACTATTCTATGGCATGTTAAAAGCACTCTCCTTGGAATATTATTTAGCAAAAATTACCGATAGTCTATTAAGGATATTTCCACAGTTGCATTAACTATATAGGCATGCTTTAATTAATACTATTACTAAAAAGGAATAGGTCTAATTTTGTGGGAAGCTGCCCCTGACACCAGTATTATGGCCATCTTGTGTGCTAACACCATTCTGTGCTAAAATTCTATGTCTCTATACTTACTGAGATAACAAAAGTGGGACATCTTTTGTTAGTTCCTCTGCATGATGTGTGGGAACACTGCCGGTTCCTGTATCTACAGATTAGGGATTTATACAATAACTTCTTATTGGTGGATTCATCCCACTCTGCTTCCTCCCATTAACGTCTGCAGTGTGAGGAGTCCTTGGGAACATTTGCTGATGTTTCTTTTCTAGCAGGCATGCTTTTTGGATACTTGGCCCTTTGTGCTCTGACTTTCAGCATCCAATCAGGAGGCTTCCTCAAACATTATATGTACCCACAACTTATTCCCAATAAACGAGACTTGATCAGAATCCTGTCTTGTCTCCATTCTTCGTGTCTCTTGTCCTTTTCATTCCCGCTCCCTCTCTCAGGTTTCGGTTCGACTGACCCGTGGGTCGGGTCATAATTTTTAAAGTTGGATAATATTAAAACATAGTATAGGAGGTTGTTTTAAAGATAATCATGTTTTAATTTTCAAACAAAAATTTTTTTAATATGTAAAGAGATGTACTATTAGTACATAGACTAGGATTATGGAAAAGATACAGACGTAAAATGAATAAAAATTCTTAAACTCATGGCGAGTAAATATTCATTTAAAAATATTAAAAATAAATCTGACTTAGCATTTTATACTTAAAAACCTAGTTTTTAGCCAAAGGAAAAGAATTACAATATTGAGTTTCCTACATTTTATAGAAATATCACTATAAAATGATTCAACATATAAATATCTCATAGGAGGGTTAAAATAAATTTTAAGATAGATATAGAAATGGATATTAATAGAAGCTAAAAAAGATGTCTGATATCCAACATTAAACGCCTAATGCTTTTTCATGGAGGACAAGCACATGTTCCACAAAGCATTCCTTGATGCTACTGCAGAGAGGATATTTGTGTAACCCAGAATGGCATTTCTACAGCTCTTACAAAGATATCCATCCTAAGGGCTATGAAATAAAACAAGGAATGCTTAGGGCATAATCAGTGTGTCTACCTTCTGCTTAAAAAGGTAAGTTAAAGTCCACCAAGAATCTTACAATATATTATAATTATATAATATATTATGTCATATTATGTCATGCCGACAGGTCATTTTGACCAACAGAGTGGTCAATAAGTAAATAATTTTCTCATTCCATTTTTAACACAGGTGGAATTTAGGCAGCATATTCTATTTGTAGGTGCACAGAATATACCTAGTTAAAAAGCTATAACTTAAAATCTAAAAAACGTGCATATTCCCTGATAGGAGGAAATTAAGCATGAACTAAAAAGAGACTGGTGACATCTAGGGAAGCTGGGGGTTTCCAGAGAAGATGGTGGAGAAGGGAACCCCAGGACTCAGAACTACCACCAAAACACCTGTTAAACAGGCAGGAACTGTCTGAAACAACTATTTTGAAACTCCAGAAGAATACTGCACAGCATCCAGAGAAGAGTGGGAGGAAAAGGCTGATAAATTATGGTAAAGAACTGTAAATTGCTCTCTCCACATAGTGGGTATCAGCACCCATCCCCCACACCTGCAGCAGGCTGCTGAAAGTCCAGTCCCTGGCTAGTAGCTGGTAACAGAAAGGAACATAACAATCCACTTCCCCAAGAACAGAGGTGTGCAGGGTTGGTCACTCTCCATGGCCTTTGATACGTGAATTCGGATCTCGAAGGGCATCTATTGTTTTAACATGCTACAGACAAACGACAAAGGTGGCAGCAGCCTTTGTTTCAACCCTCCCTGGACAGGGGAAGAGATGGAGATTTAAAGACACAGGACTTCATCAGGCCCAGGAAAGCTCAGGAAAGCTCAGATTTGGGGAGCCATCAAAGAAGTTTTTGTGCCATTCCTCACTCAAGGCACTTTGGAGTAGTCTGCATGCCCTTCGTGTGTGTCCTGGCCTTGATTTGGCTGGGGAAGGCTAATTAGGAAAGTACTCCCTGGAGTGAAACTCCTCCAAGAATTTGACCTCCAGGCAAAAGCAGTGGGAGACAATAAAAGGAGTGTAAAAACTATGGAGGTGGACAGTCTGGGATAAAGGCCTGCCAGGTTCAGAAACCCAGGAGGTGGAGGTCTGTCCCCTGGGAAACAGAGGGGACAAATTCCTGTAAAGAAGGGAATTAAAAACAACTAACAAGCAAAAGTCCAGGACAAGTCAGAGGCTTAGTAAGACAGGGAAAACCCTGCGCAGTGCATTCACCTTGGACAGACATTTCTCAAAGGAGAGCTGAAGCTCAAGAAAACCTCTGTCTTATCACCAGCTGGTTACAAAACCAGTAAACAGACATCCCAAGGAGTAAATCCTAGAGTTAATACTTTAAAATATTAAAATGTATAGTATGAAAGAAAAGAGTACAAGACAAACAACAGGACATCATGGCTCATCCAAAGGAAGAGGATAAAATACAGAAAGCACCAACAAAGAAGACAAGAATGTGGGCAAACCAAAGGCTTTAAAAAAATGATCTTAAAAATACATAAAAAACTAGAGGGTATCAGAAAAACAATGAATGAACAATGTGAGAGTCTAAGAAAAGAGACAGAAATTTTAAAAAAGAACCAAACAGAATTACTGGGGTTGAAGACAACAATACCTAAATGAAACATGCCCAGGAAGATTTCAAGAGCAGAATGGAGCTGCCAAAAGATAGAATCAGTGAACACGAAGATAAAACGCTTGGAATGAGTCAGGCTCAGGAGCAGAAAGAAAAAAAGAAATATTAAAAGCAAAAATAGCATAAGACAGGCACACCAATATATGCATTATGGGAGTCCCAGAAGGAGAGGAAAGAAAGAAAGGGGCAGAAGGATAAAGGGGGTAATTCAACAAGAAGATGTAACGATTATAAATATATGTACCCCAAAACAGAACTCTGTAATATTTGAAGCAAATACTGACAGAATTGAAGGGAGAAATAGATGTTTCTACATTAACAGTAGGAAACTTTAACACACCACTCTCAATAATGGATAGAAGATCTAGTCAGAAGAACATTAAGGAAGTACAGGACTTGAATGATACACTAAACCAACTCGACCTAACAGACACATAGAAAACACTGCACCAGTGAAAGTAGAATACACATGCTTCTCTAGTGCACATGGATCATTCGGCAGAATAGACCATATATTGGGTCACAAAAAGATCTCAATAAATTAAAACATATTGAAATCACACAATGTATATTTTTTTACCACAATGGAATGAAGATTGAAATTAAAAAAAAAAAGAGAGAGAGAGAAAGAAATGGAAAAATCACAAATACGTGGAAATTAAACAATATACTCTTAAACAACCAATGGGTTAAAAAAGAAATCACAAGCAAAGTTAGGAAATACCTTGAGGTGAATCAAAATGAAAAGAAAACATACAAAAACTTATGGGATGCAGTGAAGGCAGGGCTGAGAGGGGACTTTATAGCTTTAAATGCTTACAATAAAAAAGGAGAAATAGGTCAAATCAGAGACCTGGAAACATTTAGAAAAACAAGAACAAACTAAACACAAAGCAAGCAGAAGGAAGGAAATAACAAAGAATTGAGGGGAGATAAATGAAATAGAAAGCAAAAAAGCAATAGAGAGAATCAACAAAATGAAAACCTGGTTCTTTGAAAAGGTCAGCAAAATCAACAAATCTTTAGCCAGATTGCCAAAAAAAAAAAAAAAAAAAAAAAAGGGAGGAGGTTGGTAGAGAAAGAGAGGATAAAAATAACGAAAATCATAAATGAAAAGGGAGGCATTAGTATTGACCACACTGAAATAAAAAAGAATATTAGTGGATACTCTGAACAACCATATGCCAATAAATTAGATAAGTTAGACAAAATGGACAAATGCTTAGGAACACATCAACTACCTACACTGACTCAAGAGGAAAGAGAAGATCTGCACAAACCTGTAACTAGTAAAGAGACTGAATGAGTAAATTTGTAATACAAAACCTCCCAACAGAAAAGTCCAGAACCAGATGGCTTCACAGGGGTATTCCACCAAACAGTCCAAGAATAGTTAACTCCAATTCTGCACAAACTCTTCCAAAAAATTGTAGAGGAGGGAATACTCCCTAACTCACTCTCTGAGGCTAATATCACCCTCATACCAAACCCAGATAAAGATACCACAAGAAAAGAAAACAACAGACCAGTTTGGCCCACATTTGCCCATGTTCACAGACCCATAACTGTAAATGCTGCTAATGGAAGAGCTGAGGAGGGCATTACAATTGCCTTTCCTTGTTTATCAGGTTCTTGTCATTAGAGAATGCTGTCCGATAGAAATATAACACAAGCACAAATATGAACCAATATGGCATTATAAATTTCCCAGTAGTCACAGTAAAGATAAAAAAAAAAAACAAAACAGGTGAAATAAACTTTAACAACACCTTTTATTTAATCCATTATATTAAAAGTAGGATCATGTGAGCTCTATAAAAATTATTCTTGAGAAAGTTTACATGCTATTCTTGTAATAGAATTTTGTTATATTTAAGCCTTCACAACCCAGTGTGGACTTCACCTAGACGGCAGGTCTCCCTCAGGACCAGCCCATTCCATGGGCTCAGTAGCAGTGTTGGACAGTGTTTTGTTCACTTGGATAATTTTCCTATCACACACCCTTCATTCTTCCCAGGTGCTCCATCATTTCGCCTACCTTAGTCTTCCCTTCACATGGGTTTCTCTCTGGGTCTCTACCTTCTTCATACTCTTCCAGGATCATCCTCCCATTCCTTCCCATTTCCTGGATCCCTTGTCTTTCTCTTTTTTGGTTTACCCCTTTGTTGTTCAGGAACACATTCTGCAGGAGCTTCCTAAGACAGGGCGAGTGGGAAGTAAGCCAAGTCCTCTGGTGTCTGGAAACTTCTTTATGCTTCCCTCACACATGACAGTGTGACACATGGATAGTTTGCCTGGATTTAGAATCTTAGGTGGGAAACTGAAGACACTGCCCAACTGTCCTCTTGCATACAGTGTTGCTCTTGAGAGGCCCAAGGCCCTGCTGATTCACTTCATTTTTACATGACCTGTTTTTTTTTTCTGCTTTAGAAGCTTTTAGTGTCTTCTCTTTATTCTGAATACTTTGAGATTTCATTATGATACTGCTCAAAGGGTTTTAAAATTTGCTAGTTTATTCTTTTTAATGGTCTTTTTATGGTCTTATGGCACTTAACAGTCCTCCTTAATATGGAGGTTCTGGAAAGTGCTTTGTAGTGTTTCTTTGTAACTGTCTCCTGGCCTCATTCTCTGCTGGGCCTTCTGCACTGATCCTCCACCAGCTCTTATCTTTTCTGTCTCTTGGATTTTTGTTCTATCTTCTGAGAGATTTCCGCAACTCAGTCTTCCAACCCCTTGATTACATTTTAAAATTTTAGATATTGTATTTTTACTTTACAAGGCTCTTTCTTGCTCTGTTTTCCAAAGTGCGCCATTATTGTTTTGTGGGTGCATCATCCTTTCATGTCTCTTTAGGGATAAGCAGAGTTTTCAAATATTTTCAATGTTCTTCTGTTCCCTGAATTCTCTCTGCTTCCTCCAATTTCCTCTTTTCCCCTTGTTTTTGGTCTCTATCTTATGTCTGGTGGCCCATTTCTTTTACATCTAAGAGGGAGGCAGTAGGAAGTGGCTTGGATGCCCATTTGCCTTGACTTGAGTTTTACACCCTTTATATTCTTGCAGTGTGTTGAGTAAAACCCTACAGATCCACAAAACAATACCTGGACAATGATGCTAAAGGGATTTCTTATTAATATGAGATGCTTATAAGTTGTGGTGAGGAAAGCTGATACAAAACTATATGGAAAGCAATGTAATTTGGGAGGGGTTAAGATGGAAATTTTATGTTGTATATGTTTCCACAATTAAAAGAGAGAGAGACTAAAGAGACAATGACAATTAATTGCAATGCACAATCCTGGACCGGATCAAATGATAGAACAGAAAATGCTGAAAAGGACATTACTGAAACAATATTTAAAAAATGGAATACAGATTACATGCTTTATCTCAATATTAAATTTCCTGAATTTGATAACTTTACGTAAAGTCGTTCCAAAAATGAACATCCTTATTTTTAGGAAATTTATGTGGAAATGTTATGTGTTATAGAGCATGATGTACACAATCTACTCTCAAATGTTTAGAAAATAGATAAATCGATGGACAGATATAGATATATAGATAGAGATATGACAGCGAAAGATATAGAAGGACACAAGTATGGCATGATGTTAATTGTCCAATCTGGTTATATTGGAGTTCTATCTATTGGTTTTCTATTATTTTTGCAACTGTCCTGTAGGTTTGAAATTATTTTGAAAATAAATAAATAAATAGCTAAGAAAGAGAAGACAACAGATCAATATATCTTAGGCATATAGATGCAAAAATCCTCAAAAAAATTTAGCAAACTCACTCCAACAGTATTTTAAAAGAATTATACATCATGATAAAGTGGGATTTGTCCCCAGTATGCAAGGTTGAGTTGATATAAGAAAATAAATTGATATAATAAATCACATTAACAGAAGTAAGGGGAAAAAACATTATCATCTCAATGAATGCTGAAAAGGCATTTGACAAATTATAGCACCCTTTCTTGATAAAAACCCTTGAACATTAGGAATAGAAGGAAACTTCCTCAACATGATAAAAGAAATTTATAAAAATCTCACAACTAATACCTTCCTTAATGATGAAGACTGAAAGCCTTTCTTGTAAGATCATGAACAATATAAGGATGCCCATTGTTACCATTGTTAATCAAAATTAGTCTGGAAGTTTTTGCCAGAGCAATTAGGAAAGAAAAAGAAAAAAGGGCATCCAAATTGTAAAAGAAGATATGAAACTTTCCTTATGTGCATATGATATGATCCTATATACAGAAAATCCTGGAAAAACCCACAGCAAAACTCCTAGAGCTAATAAATGAATTGAGCAAAGTGGTAGAGTATAAAATGAACACCCCAAAATCAGTAGTCTTTCTGGATACAAGCAATGAACAATCAGAGGAATAAATCAAGAAAAAATTCCATTCACAATAGCAACTAAAAGAACAAAATATCTAGGAATAAATCTAGCCAAGGATGTAGAGGACTTGTACCAGAAAACTACAAAACATTCCTAAAAGAAATTAAAGAAGAACTAAATAAATGGAAGCATATTTCATGTTCATGCATTGGAAAGCTAAATATTAAGATGTCAATACTACCCAAAGCACTTTATAGATTCAATGCAATCCTAATCAAAATTCCAATAACTTTTTTGTAGAAATAGAAAACCCAATGCTTAAATTTGTATAAAAATGTAAGTGGCCCCGAATAGATAAAGCCATCTTGAAAAAGAATAAAGTAGTAGGAGGACTTACACTTCCAGATCTTAAAACGTATTACAAAGCCACAGTAAACAAAACAGCATGGTACAGGCACAAGGATGGACATATGACCAATGAAATGAACTGAGAGCTCAGAAATCAACCTTCACTTATGGCCAACTGATTTTTTACAAGGTGGCAAAAACCACTCAATTGGGAAAGCATAGTCTATTACCAAATGTTGCTGGGGAAACTGGATTTCCATTTGCAAAATAAGGAGTACCCCTACCTCACATCATATAGAAAAATCAATTCAAAATGGATCAAAGACCTAAATATAAGAGCTAGAACTATGAAACTCTTAGAAGAAAATGTCAGAAAGCATCTTCAGAACCTTGTGTTAGGTAATGTTTTCTTAGACTTTACACACAAAACATAAGCAACAAAAGAAAAAGTAGATAAATGGGGCCTCATCAAAAAAAAAAAAAAAAAAAAAAAACAACAAAAACAAAAAAAAAAAAAAAAACCCAACTTTTTTCCTCAAAGTACTTTATCATGAAAATCGAAAGACAAACTATACAATGGGAGAAAATATTTGAAACCACATATCCAATAAAGGATTGATATCCAGTATATATAAAGAATCTTTCAACAAAAAGACAAACATTCCAGTTGAAAAAGGGCAAAAGACTTGGACAGACATCTCTCCAAAGAAGACATAGCGATCCATTTGTTAGGCCTCTTTACGTTTGAGTACCCAGAAATATTTTGAATATCAGGAAAAGCTGATATTTCCTTCCATCACAAACTTAAGTAAATCTACCTGATTGTATTGTCTGTTTTTTGGGCCATCAGGTAGTTCAAGGCTAAATTTTATCTCCATCACAATAGCTACTTAAGGACAATCTAGTGCATTAATCCAGATTGTGGTTGGTATAGAAAGATATTTATACAATAACAGAAAACTTTAAAAAATGCCTAAATGGAGAAGGATATAAGTGAATTTTTATTGTTATTCACCTCTCATCCTTTTTGGAAACAGAAGACAATATGGATAAATAAACCAGGCAATAACACTCTAATGTTATGTTAATCATTATTTTAACTATGACAGTTTTATTGAGATATAATACACCCATTTTAAGTGTAAAAGTCAATGGTTTTTAGTATATTTACAGATATGTACAACCATCACCACAGTCAATTTTAGAACAATTCTCATCACCTCAAAAAGAAACTCCATACCCTTACATACTCTTCCCCCATCCCCGGCACTAAGCAACAACTAATCTATTTTCTGTCTCTGTATATTTGCCTATTCTGCACATTTTGTATAAATGGAATCATATACTGTGTGGTCTTTTGTGACTGGCTTCTTTCACAGAGCATAATGTTTTCAAGCTTCATTCATGTTGTAGCATGTATCACTACTTCATTCATTTTTATAGTTGAATTTTATTCTATTATATGGATATATAGCATTTTTTAAAAATCCATTTGTCAGTTGATATTTGGATTGTTTCTACCTTTGTCTATTATGAATAATGCTGCAATAAACATTTATGTACGTGGTTTTGTGTAGACATGCATTTTAGTTTCTCTTGGGTATATACCTACAAGTGGAATTGCTGAGATTTACGGCAATTTCTAGTTTTAGTCATTTGAGGAGATGACAGACTGTTTACCAAAGTGGCTGCACCATTCTACCCTTCCATCAGTAGTGTACAGAGTTCTGATTTCTCTACATCCTCGTGAACACTGCTTATTATCTGACTTTTCATTATAACCATTTTAGTTGGTGTGAGATAGTATCTTATCGTGGTTTTAATTTGCATTTCCCTAATGACTAATGGTATCAAACACATTTTCATATGCTTATTGGCCATTTGTATAGGTTTTTTGGATAAATGCCTTCAAATCCTTTGCCCATTTTTAATTGGACTGTCTTTTTATTCATGACTTGTGTTCTTTATATATATAGATACAAGTCCCTTATCAGATATAAAGTTTGCAAATACTTTCTCCTGTTATTGTTTTCTCACTTTCTTGATGGTGTCCTTTAAAGCACACCTTATTCCACATAATATATAAAAATTAGCACAAAATGGATCCAAGATCCAAATGTAAGTGCTAAAACTATAAACTCTTACAAGAAAACAGGGATAAATTTGTGTGACTTTGCATTTGACAATGAATTCTTAGACATGACATCAAAAGCACAAGCAACCAAAGAAAAAACAGATAAATTGGACTTTGTTAAAACTGAAGACTTCTGTGCTTCAAAGGACACTATTTTACATTTTTTGTATCTCCTTATGGAAAAACATTGTAATGTAATACTTCCAAACATATAATTTTGTGTGCTTTAAAACAAATTAAGCATTTGGGTAATATAAATTAATTCAAAATTTCTATGAGGTAAAAGAAGGAAGATTAAGAGCGAGCAAAGGCTATTTATGTATTTTTTTGAAAATAAGGGACATAATGTTTATTTTATGGGCTACTACAAAGATAATTTTTTAAAATGGATTTATATTTATTTCTATTAAAGGATGATTGTGACACATTGTTAAGTGAGATGCAGGGTTATAAAACAACTTGAATTGTATTATCTCTTTACATTTATCATAGAAGTAAGTTACAAAAATGAAAATATTTGCAAAAAGAATGGTCTAGAAGTATTTGTATCAAACTACTAATGGTCTCCAAATGGATTTAGAAAATTACCCATGTTTCTTTCTTTTTTCCTTTGCTGTAAAGATAATTTTTGAACCCAGTTTAGCACAGTACCAGACACTAGTTAGTGTCAAAAAATCTAACTACTTTCACTGCTATTGTTTAGCTCTTTTTTATGACTGTTGATTCCCACCATATTACTCCCTTAAGGCTCACAGTTTTCTTTCATACGAAAATCACAATACGTGGATTTAAGGAAATGTGATAGAATACTTCTGGTAAAGATGGCATTAGCAGTAGAAGCTACAGGTAGACTCTGGTGAAGGTTCTTTGTAGTTGCAAGCTTAATACACTTCCTGTCGTCCACAATATAAACTCTGTAGTTGTAATATTAATTCTGCTCTCTGTACAAACTAGTTCTCCTTTTTCTAGAGGTTGAAAGAATAAAAAAGCCTGTAGTCTCTTTTTCTTTATCATTTCTGTATGAACAAACAGCTTGCTGATGGAAACATGTTCTTTTAACCCTACTGACTCGGTTAAGTCTAATTCTTCTTAAATATTCTCAAATACATTTGATTGTGTATAAATGGATTTCCAAGGTACATTTCTCCCACATTTAATAAAACCTAATAATTTGTCCCTATTGTAGTGGGAAAAAATTCCTCTTGATTAAGTATTACCCATCAGTATTTTTCCTTAAACAATCATTTTAAGACTTCTTACTACCCTTTCCTATATATGCTGGGTACGAAAGAGGGGTTAATATACCAAGCATGAGTATAATACAAAGCTTAATAGAACTTTTCTCAAATATGTTAAAAATTCCTCAATAACCTATATCTTGAGATGTATTATAATAGTTCTGCCTACAAATACTGTTGTGATGGACAAGTTCTTTTGTAGTAGTATTTAAGAGAAGCATTGAATGTCTGTTAAGAGATGACGACAAAACCTCACTCAAATATGGTACATCTTCATATATTTCAGCTTTTGTAAGATAGACTAAACAACATGACTAAAAATTGTTATCTTTATCCCATATATAATTAAATGGGAAGTGGTCTCATTAGTTTTCTATCACTGTAGTAACTTCACATTTAATTTCCACCATTCCAGTTCCTTATGTTAAAGTATCTCCATGTTCCTGACTTTCTTATTATTCTTTCTGATCATCATCTTTCTGTTGATTTGGATCTGGCTAACCTCTTTTTTGTAAAATTAATTGGTTCCCCTTTAGGACCTCACTTCTACATTCCATGCATTTATTCATTCAAACATTTATTGAATACTTATTTGTGCTTGGCCCTTGGGTGGGTCCCAGGAATTCAAAGGTGAATAATCTTTGAAGGAGGTGAAACGGACAAGCATGTAAAAACTTATATGACAATGTGGTAACTGCTGTAGTGCATCTATGACAGAACCTGTGGAAGCAAATAGCAGAGGAAGTCACTTTTGCTTCCTGGGTGTATGAGGAAAGGCATATAAGAGAAGCTAACATCATCCTTGATTTTGAATAGTAAGTTATATTTCTCCAGGCAGGCTGGGGTGAGAGCTTGGGAGGGAGTATTACAAGCAAAGGTATGAAAATAGGAGCAGGAATGAGAACATTGAAGGCTTAGGAAGCGGTAAATAGAAAGGTGTGGAGAGAGTGTCTGAAGCCAAAGTTGAAAATATGGGTTGGGATTAAATTATGAAGGAATCATTTAAAATCCTTCCATTCCTATCTAACTTAACCTTATTGTTTCAACTGCTCATCTTTTTAGAATATAAATACTCTGTCATTTGGTGGGTGGGGGGCTGTCTTTATCCCATTTATTGCCATTTATCACATAACCTAGGGGCAAGCCCTTAATGAATATTATTTTAATTATAATTGAATTAGATTCAAGATGCTCATATTTCAATTCCCAAGATAAAAAATCTGGCAATAAAAATGAAATGTGCTTCTGGTCCAATTTGTCATTCATTTATTTTATGGGAGGAAATGCATAGGAAATTAGCCATACATGATAATTTTGTATTAATCATAAAGAAATATCAAAATGTCAAACTAGATGGCAAACAAATTTCCTTTGGATATTTCATCAGCTTAGGAAGAGGTCAAATTAGTGAGAATCATAGGAGCTAAAAATATATTTTAAATGTCTTATTATTATTTTAAAAATTATTAAGTGCCCTTGACCTAGGTTTGCTGGAGGGAGGGTAGATGGTGACAGGACGGCATTGGGAAAAATGTATTATTATATTTTCACTGTTAGAACATCTCTACTAGTATACTGTGGATAGATACTATTATTCTAACTTGACAGAAGATGAAACAAAGATATGAAATAGCTTATGCCACCAAAGGTCCTCCCATCAAGCAGGAAACTGGGCTTGTGGAATAAAATCGAGAAGTGGGATGGAGGTTAGGAACAAGGGGCTGCCTACACAGACTCAGGGCCCCGTTGGCCTGTGGGGCCATCCTACATGACCCTAGGGACGTCAGCCATGAGGCCAAACTTTGGGAAAGTGAAGCCAAAGTTACAGAAGCCAGACTACTTGCAGAGTGTGGGCATGAGATATTTCATGTATAAGGAAAACCAACCAATCAACCAGAAAATCAGATGAGATCCATGTTGCCAGTGGGGAGGATGGGATGATATGATGGCCCTAGACATATTTCCTGAACCAAAAAATGGCTACAGTGCCATTTAATAGTGTACTCAAGACCTCTGTAGAGGCCAAAGACTTTTTTCTAGAAATAAAATGTAAAACCACAGGGACAAGAAGACGTGACAACAGCAGAGTTGGAGTTCAAAGAAGAAATCACTTCTGAGTCCTTCTGATTTCTGGTCCTGAGTCTCCCTTGCTCATAAAACTTTAGTTGTTCCTTAGTGTTGGGGGTTGTTATGGATTGAATTGGGTTCCTCCAAAAGACATGTCCAAGTCCTAACTCTCGGTCCCATGAATGTGACATTAATTATAAATTGGGTCTTTGAAGTTGTTATTAGTTACAATGAGGCCAAGCTGGATTAGACTGGTCCTTAATTGAACAAGATTGTTGTCCTTAGAAGAAGGGGAGAATTGGACACAGACACACAGACAGAGAACACCATGTGAGAATAAGGAAGAGAATGCCATGGATTTCCAGCAAGCGATCACCAGAAGCCAGGAGTGGGGAAGGAACACATTTTCCCTATAGGGCCTTTGGAAATGTTAGTGTTAGTTAAAGTGTGGCCAAACTGAATCAGCTTAGGTCTTGGTCAATATGACTGGTGGTTCTGATAAAGAGAAGAACATTGGATGAAGTCAGTCAAAATGAGGAGGTAGAAGCCTGGAGTCAGCAGAAGCCTGAAGTCTATAGAAGCCTGGAGTCAGCAGAAGCCAGAGAGTGAGGAGAGGGAGATAGCTGTGTGATGAAGGACAGCCAGCACCAGAATGCTGCTCACTCCAGGAGAAAGCACGGCCTTGCTAACATCTCTTATTTTTTTTTAAGTTTTAGGTTTTTTTTTTTTCCTTCTTTATTTTAAAAGAAGCTTTAGATTACATAAATGTTACATTGAAATTATAGGTGATTCCCATATGCCCCCCCCCCCACTTTCCCACATTAACAACATCTGTCATTAGTGTGGTACATTTGCTACAATTGATGAACACATACTGAAGCATTGCCACTAACCATGGTCTCTAGCAGGGGTCCTTAACAAGGAGCTTGAATTTAAATTCAAAGAAACATTATTCTTGTGGGGACAAGTTGGTGCGGGTGTGATATATTTATTAAATAATAGTATAGCGTGGACTTAGTAAGGGGTCCATGGTTTTCACCTGACTGGCAAAGGGGTCCCTGGAACAAAAAAGGTTAAGAACCCTTGGTCTATAGTTTACATTATGGTTTACACTTTGCACAACACAATTTTATAGGTTTTTGACAAAATGTATAATGGCTTGTATCCATAATTGCAATGTCATGCAGAACAATTCCAATGTCCCCAAAATGCCCCATGTTACACCTTTCTTCCCTCTCCCCCTGCCCCTCGGAACCTCTGCTGACCACTGTCTTCATGTCAATGTTACAAGTTCTTCCATTACTAGAATAATAATAATATTTCAGTCCATAATTGCATTCTCCCCTTATGTTTGTTCATTTCTCAATCTTGAGGATTTGAAGATTGTGATGCTCCCTCTGCCTCCTTTTCCAATTTACTTGCCCAGCAATTTACAAACTCAAATCAAAATGGGTTGCTTAAAATTCCCTAAACCAGCTCTGAGTATTTTCCAAATCATTCCCCTCTGTCTAAACTCTCCTTCTTATATCTTCTCCTATCAAATAAAAGCACCACATCTTAGTTTGCCAGAGATTCTATGACAAATACTACACTATAGGTTGGCTTAAACAGCAAGCACTTATTATTTCATGGTTTTGGAAGCTGGAAGGCAGCAAGGCCATACTTTCTTCAGTAGCATTCTGCTGATAGCAGTTGCCTGTCACATGCCCATCTCTCTCCTCTCCGGTTTCCACTAACATTGGGCTTCTATTGACTTCATCTGACTGACTGCATCCAAATTTCCTCTCTTTATAAGGTCTTTAGTCATATGGATTAAGATCCAACTGATTTAATTCAGCCACAACTTAACTAATAATAACATCTTCAAAAGTTCTATTTAATAATAAGTTCACACCCACAAGAACATAGATTAAGATTTGAACATGCTTTTTATGGGGGACATGATTCAATCCCCTATAGTCCATCCTCTAGACCACCAAAAGACACCTTACTCTACATGCAAAATACATTTATTCATCCTAACATCTCAAAAGCCTTAAGTTATCGCAATAAAAACTCTAAGTTCAAAGTCCTATAAAATCTATTTTGAGCATGATCTATCCTTGGAAAAAAATTTTTCTCCATGTGTGTACTTGTGAAACCTAAAAACAAGTTCTCACACAACATTGTTAAAGGAAGTCAAGGAAGACCTAAATAAATGAAAGAATATACCCTGTTCATGGATTAGAAGACTAAACATCATTAAGATGTCTGTCCTACCCAAATTGATTTACAGATTTAATGCAATCCCAATAAAAATTACAACAGCATTCATACTGAATTGGAAAAGCTAATTATGAAATTTATTTGGAAGGACAATGGACACTGAACAGCCAAAGATACATTGAAAAAGAGAAACAAAATTGGAGGAATCACATTACCTGACTTTAAAACATGCTACAAAGCTACAGTGGTCAAAACTGCATAGTATAGGCACAAGGATAGACATACTGACAAATGGGATAGAACTGAGAGTTCTGATATATATCCTCACATATATGGTCAACTGATATTCAACAAGTCTACCAAGTCCACTCAACTGGGAGAGAATGACCTCTTCAACAAATGGTACTTGGAGAACTGGATATCCATATCCAAAAGAATGAGAGAGGATCACCATCTCACACTCTATACAAGATGAATCAAAGACTGAAATATAAGAGCCAAGACCATAAAGCTCCTAGAAGGTAATGTAGGGAAGCATCTATGAGCTCTTGTAGTAGGAAATGGTTTCACAAACTTTATAACCAAAGCGCGAGCAACTAAAGAAACAATAAATAAATGGAACCTCCTCAAAATTAAAAACTTGCGCTTCAAAGGAGTTTGTCAAGAAAGTGAATAGGTAACCTTTTCAATGGGAGAAAATATTTGGTAACCATCTATCCAAAAGGGGCCTAATATCCAGCATAAAGAAATCCTACATTTTGAAAATAAAGAGACAAATAACCCATTTAAAAAATGGGCAGGAGATTTGAATAGACACTTCTCCAAAGAAGAAATACAAATGGCTGGAAAGCACAGGAAAAGATGCTCAACATCACTAGCTATTAGGGAAATGCAAATCAAATCTACATTGAGATATCATCTTACACCCATTAGACTGGCGGCTATTAAAAAAACAGAGGGCTAAAGTGTTGGAGAGGATGTGGAGGAAAGGGAACACTTATCTACTGCTGGTGGAATGTAGAATGGTGCAGCCATTGTGGAGGACAGTTTGGTGGTTCCTCAGGAAGCTAACTATAGATCTGCCATATGATCCAGCAATCCCACTTCTGGGTATATTCCTAGAAGAATTGAAAGCAGGGATGTGAACAGAGATATGCACACCGATGTTCTTAGTGGCATTATTCACTATTGCCAAAAGTTGGAAGCAAAGAAAATGTCCATCAAAAGATTAATGGATAAGCAAACTATGGTATATTCATACAATGGAATAGTACTCAGTTGTAAAAAGGAATGCAGTATTAACACATGAGATAACATGGATGAATCTTGAAGACCTTATGTTAAGTGAAGTAAGCCAGGCACTGAAGGATAAATATTATGAATTAAGGAAACTGAGCATACTCACAGAGCTAGAATCTGGAAGACAGGTTTATAGCAGACAGAAAGGGAGTGGAAGGTGGTGAGCCGAGGCCCATATGAACAATTTCTATGACAAGGTGGAAGGGTGTGGTTGCCCAGTGGATGGGCTTGAGAGTGGTGAAGTGATGTGATTGGGTTCAGCAGTGCTGGTCTATGAGGAGAAGTGGGTGAGGAGGTTCGGTTGGACTATCCATAGAACTGGGGGAGAGGGTTGGGGAAAAAAGCAGGTGAACTCTGGGGATCTGCAGGTCTGTGGTTAAAGCTACAATGTTGGGAATGCTCTTTTGGCAAATATTGCAGAGGAGGCTTTCTCGTGTAGAGTGGCGGGTGTGGGGGCATATATGGAATAGGGCGCACCTGGGGCATGCTTCTATGGAATAAGCAAGTGTTCATCTTGTCATAGTGTGTTATATCAGTGGGTGGAGACCTCTACAATAAACAAGAAAATACTAAACTCCATCCTTTGGAGTCCTGCTGTGTTCTCAATTAGAGGGACAAGAATCCCTCGAAAACATAGGAAGTGCCTAAATAAAAGAAAACAGACCAATATGTCAAGCCCTAAGTATTGTGGCAAGTAACTATAAATCTTATTCTTCAAAAGTGGAAACTTAGTAGTTACCATAGGTTCTGAGGGGAGAGGGAAGGAAGAATAGAATAGATGGAATGTAGGGCATTTTTAGGACATCAACATTGTTCTGAATGATATTGCAATAACAGAGACAGGCCATTTTAAATTTAAATTAAAAAAATAATTAAAAAAAAAAAAAACAGTCAAAACCTTTTATATGGTTACCAAAATGTAAACCATAATGTAAAGCATCAACCATTGTTAGTAGCAATGTTTCAATATTTGTACATCAACTGTAATAAATGGACCATCTGCGTGTAA
The DNA here is from genome assembly GCA_026826555.1 of Tolypeutes matacus. Taxonomy (NCBI): domain Eukaryota; kingdom Metazoa; phylum Chordata; class Mammalia; order Cingulata; family Chlamyphoridae; genus Tolypeutes; species Tolypeutes matacus. The sequence goes on along the minus strand of JAKSZT010054341.1, from coordinate 3,961,969 downwards.
AATGTTATTAAAAGGGGAGAGTGGAAAAGGGAGAGAGTGTTGGGAAATGGGAATCCCCTATATTTTCAATGTTACTTTTCTGTAACCTAAAGTTCCTTGGAAGATAAAATGAAAAAAATAAGACACTGGAGGATCATATAGAAGAAAATGTCCCTGTACATACAAGACAACAAATCTTACAGTGATGAAAGACATAATGTCTAAAATTTTTTTTCATTATTTCAAATTTTTAAAATTTTATTTGTTATTTTAAAATCTATTATTATTATTTAATTTTCTTATTAATTTTACTTGGCTACGTTGGCTTCATTTTTGGAAAGGTTTTGGATCACAACTGTGGCAGGGGAGGATCACTGGTGAGGAGTGTCTACAATGGGGGTATGTATGGTGAGGGGTTCACCTGCGGCATGCCTCTAGGGCATATAAATACGTTCAAGTGTTCATGGATCATTGTCTCAGTGGGTGGAGACCCACACAATAACTGAAAGAATATTGAATTTCCATCCTGGGGAGTTCTGTTACATTCTCTAATAGGAGGCAAGAATCCCCCAAGTACATGGGCAGTGCCTAGTGAGGGAAGATGGATCATCAAGCCAGGCCCTTGATATTGATGAGTGTACTTGTGATTCTTTTCTTGTGGAATTGAAACTTAGCCTAGGATTGTATATTGCCTAAGTGTTACTTCCTGAAAGCCTCCTTGTTGCTCAAATGGGGCCTCTCGCTATGCCAAACTCAGCATATAAACACATTACCTTCCCCTAGGTATGGGACATGACTTCCGGGGATGAGCCTCCCTGGCACTGAGGGATTATTACCAAGCACCAACTAGCAATGCATCTGGAAAAAGACCTTGACCAAAAGGGAGAAATATTAAATACAAATGAGTTTTTATGGCTAAGAGATTTCAAAGTGAGGGAGGAGGTCATTCCAGAGGTTACACTTATGCACATCTCAGCAGGATCTCATTGACTGCCACAGTAAACAGTGCCTCAAACAGCACTCCTGAAGGCTCTAGAGATATCCAGACACTATAAGTAGGGCAGACAAGCTCAGGAATTGGGCACCCTGTCAGTGGCCCTTCCTTTGGAATTTATGCTCCCTAGTTTAACAAAAAGTCATTTATAGTTTCCCTATACACGGCGCTTCTGTCCCTTTTATATGAACCTATAATTAGCACTATTCTTGTTAAATATATGTCCCAGAGACTTAAATCATTGGTCTATTCATGTTCCAGCTGATCCCTGAATCTCAGCAGAGTTGCAAGACCTACTCTACATTTCACTGGACTCACCCAGGACAACTAACAAGGAGATGATGATGGACAATGCCTAGACCAAGGAACAGAGAGTGTCTGCAACTGCAAGCAAGATAGTTCCAATCATCTGCCCCCTGGGATCTAAGCCCCCTCCCAATAGAAACAAAGTGGACATCACCATCCCCAAATCCTCAAGTTTGGGGAATGAACAATGGATTAAAGTAGATTTATTATTATTCTATTATAGACTTACTGGTATTCTAGCAATGGAAGAATTTTTATTATTGATATAAAGGCAGCGTCCACCAGAGGTTCTGAGGGGAGAGAGAGGGAAGAATAGGTGTAATATGGGGGTATTTTCAGGACATTAGAATTGTCCTGCATGACATTGCACTGATGGATACAGGCCATTATATATTTTGTCATAATCTACAAAAATGTGTGCGGGACAGAGTGTAAACTATAATGTGAACTAAAGTCCATGGTTAGGAGCAATGCTTCAATATGTGTTCATCAATTGTAACAAATGTACCACACTAATGAAGGATGTTTTTAATGTGGGAAAGTGGGGGGGGGGGGCATATGGGATTCCCCTATATTTTTTTATGTAACATTTATGTAATCTAAAACTTCTTAAAAGTAAAATAAAATAATTTAAAAAAAAAAAAGCAATTAAAAAAAAGTTTTCAGAAGGGAAAAAAAATTAAATAGAAAAAGTTATCTTCCTCCTAGATACAAGCATAGACTAGACATTCCTAATAGAGATGGGAGAAATTGGAAGGAAAACAAGGCTCACAAGCCTCAAGCAAGTCCAGAACCGATCAAGGAAGACTCCATTAGATTCCAAGGTCAGAGAGTCAGCTGCAGATTGGTACTTTGCCCTCCAGGCTTACTGAGATGGCAGCCCCACCCTTTCCAAGTTGTGCAGCAGCCGGTCCTCTGTCCAAAACTGCTGTGGAGGAGGCCCCACCCTGTCAGAGCACTGGGAACGGGAGTATACCTGGGTTAGTCCACATGCTAATTAAGGCATCCCAGAGCCTACGAAAAATCCATCTTACTGTTTATTTACTGGCTAAGCAATTAGTAATAAGAATTTACAGAAAGTTTGGTTATTTTAAGTGATCCTTTATGGACTCATGTATTGAGAAGAATAAGTTCTTAAAGTAAACTTTAATTTCTCATAGGTTAAAAAAAAGAAAAACAAGAACGGGGCTAAAGTCCATAAAAAAAAAATCCTATCATACCTCCACCTTGGTGACTTTATGATGGCAATGGAAACTACCTTTTCTGCAGTTGTATTAGTTTCATAAGTCTGTTAGCTATTCTTACAAGCCAAGGTATCCTAGAATAGTTACAGCTAAATGTTTCCAAAGTGCTGTGTTAATTTGAACCTTTCCTCTTTTCTCAAATTCCTGAAGCATTTCATGATACAGTCATAACAAACAAAAGACCACAGATTTCCCCATACATGTATCATGCACTATTGCATCAAATATCATTTATAATATTATTGTGTTCCTCAGGAGCTATTTTTACTTCCTTTTGTCAAAAAAGTGTTGAATTTTCCCAAGCAGAAATAAGTCTTGTAGCTCTTCATTTGCATTTTCAGAAGCTTCATTTCTAGGCATTTACTCTTTGTAAGTAAACAGATGGATTTTAAATATTAAAAACCCATTTGCTATGACTGAAAACTTAACTGCCTACATTCCCCCATTACAGAATCTTTGGGTGTGAAATTGAAAAGTAAATTATATTATGCTCAATCGGAACACAGTTCATCTAGAGCTTTGTCTTTGTTAAATTGAGAGGGAGGTTTATTTATGGACAAAGACTACAAAGGAACTGATGGCAGGCTGGAAACTGACCCCAAACTACTAAGAGGTAATTGCCATTTTCAAAAGATGTGATTTGGGTAGGTCAGAGATAGTGCCTTTTTTCAAAGACCCAATGAATATTCTGCGGACATGGAAATAATAATAAAGTGAAGGGGAAAAGTCGGGTGCGTTTTCATGAGGGGCCACAGATTTGCATGTCCAGCTCTAATCCATTGCTAATGTTGCACCCTATTGTCATTTCATAGATTCAAAATCTTTTGATGGGAAGTCAGCCAATATCGATGCTTTATGACCTTATTAAAAAGCAGCGCAGGGACAACCGGATCGTAATTTATCCCCATCAACCAACTGTTATGTCACAAAGTAGAGGTGAATGATTTGAGGTGGAGAACAAGCAGCAGGAGTTGAGGCAGGTTTTGAGCAACACATCTATTTTGTACAAAGATGCATTAATAAGTAGCAGAGACTGCAGGTGCCAAGGGCCCCGCATTCCCTTCTTCCCCTGCTATCTGGCTTAGAAGGGCAGATTTGATTGCTCTATTAGTCTGTGGACATTTCATCTAGAGTTACACAGGGTAAAAAAATTGGTTCATTATGTGCATTCTCAAAAGTAGTAAATTTTCCAAAAGAGACAGTACAATTAGAGAGATAGAGAGAAAGAGTGAGCAAGAGAGAGAGCACGCACACACGTGAGAGAGCACTAATACACAGAAAGTCATTCAGAGTTCATAAAACAGAACAGAGAACTTAATGTTGCACTAAGACATTCATCTAAGTGATCTGCAAATTATTTAGAAAAATAGCAGGGAGGTATAGGAAGATATTCCATGTTGCAAACCACTGGAATAGGAGTGGCCTGAATTTAAATTTGAAGGCTGCAGAGTTTCAATTAATGAGTAAACAGCTGCTTTGCAATGATGTCCAAGACTCCTTTTTCTGGGTGGTCAGAGCACTGACGATGGCATCAGATCCACTTGTGTCTGCCTAAGTTACGTAGCCTCTCCGAGCAGCTGCTTCCTGATCTTTAATTATACCTGTCTTCTTGGAGGTGTGAGCTACCTAAGAGGTGCTGAGAACGCAGCTGTTGCCCAATACATGTGAATTGAACATTTACCCATAAAACTTTCTCAAATTCAACCTTTTATAAAAAACTAGAAGCAAAGCGCCAAGTTCTTCAGTTTTTAAGTGCTGGTAAAATTTTACATAGATATCTATTTCCAAGGCATACCCACTCTCTGTGGTTGGGGCTTGAAATAGTTTTGACTTAACTAACCTTGAGAATTAGAAGGAAGTGAGTCATTCTTTTTTTCTCAAGTTAGTAGGTCTTTATCATTATATGATGTATGTTGAAACACAAAGCGATTCTCCAACTTACCCAACAGAGGATCCATAAAGGAAGTGTTGTTTTTTTTCAGATTGGCCAACTTGAATATATGACTTTTATGAACTGGGTAAAACAGTCAAACGTCCAGATGCAATATTTCCTAATTTAGTTACAATAATACATACTTCAAATCACACCCATAAAATGCTATACTCACTTAGAAATAATGTGTTTTCCACATTCATATTTCAATACACATTTATTTTAGCTCTCCGCATGCACCTTCTATAACACTGCCTTCATTACGATTAGAGCTATTTTCTGAGCTAGGTCATCTTCTAGTCCATTTTAATTGTTTGCTATACAGTACTTTTAGAATCCATATATAAGGCTATCATTGGAAATTGTTTTCCTATATATTTGAATGGTAGCCTTTTCCAACTTATCCTATAGCATTTATGTGTGATTTCTACAATATAACCACGTACTGTATTGTTTTCTAAAATTATCTCTAAAAGGATGTTTACAAAAGACATCCAACTCCAAGACAGTCATATAGTTGTTTTTGAACTTTATCAGGTGACTGCTTTTGGATATCCACAACTAGCCATGATTGTGAGGTCTTTTTAATGCATCTTTCCCAAGTGATATGTTGTTTTCACAAATAAAATAAGTAAAAGAGCATGCTGTAATATGATAGTCTTGGTAAGAACCAGAATACACATTAACTTCCCTTCTTTTGAGAAGGAGCAAAAGCATTGCAATTGGATATATAGGACCGTTTAAAAACTTTCTTCTTATGCTCATACGCATTTTCATTATGCTAGGCCATTTTATTTGCCAAAGTCTATTCACGTCACTTCTATCTTCAGTTCCTTGGTCAGTCTATTATCCAGTTAAATATATGGGAAATACTTCTATGTGTGAAATGAATAAAACCTCCAATAGTCAACAATCTGCAGGAAACAGAGAACTGGGTAATTATAATTTTGTAAGATAAATGCCATAGCTAGCCATGAGCTTGGAGTGTTTAGGAATAAAATACAGCTTGTGTGACTGAGCATTTGCATGTGAGTGTGCTTGTGTGCCTGTATATCTGCATGCACCTGCACACACTTGCTCATACATGTGTGCCAGTTGTGATGGTGAAGGGGGTGGTGTTTCACAGAAAGCTTCTTGGAGCAGCATTGCTCGAGCTAAGCCTGGAAGGATCAAAAATATATATATATATTAGCAGGAGAAAAGTAGGCAGGGAAGGAGCTTAGGTAAGGGGAAGTCAAAGCTCTTTTGGAAATGTGAGCAGTTTTTTTTAATGATTGAGTGTAGGGTGCATATCGGCCAGTGATGAAATATTAAATTGGAAAGATTGGTGGGAGAGACATTGTGGAAAGCCTTGCTTATGAGACTAAGGAGTTTTGATTATATTCTGAAGGCAAGGTGAGCCATCACTTTACGAGATATGACAAGGAGTGACATGATCAGATTTATGTTGAACAAAGATCCCTTTGGCAATATTGTGAAGGAAAGATAGGAAGGAAATGAAATTGGAGACTCGGGGATCATCTAATAGGTAAGGAATATAATGTGACTTTCAGTTCTTCTACAATAAGTAAGGGGCCTTTAGCTTTCATTTCCCATGTAGCATATGCACAACTCAGAGTGTGGTCTAGAAATCTGAAAGCTCTTTCATATCTACTAATGTTCTTTCTTATGAAATCAAAGGACTCAACAGCTTTTCCACACAATTTTCTTAGAACTCAGGTACTTCCACATGGGCACACACACATATATTCTCCATGCTCTTTTTCTAACCTTTAATTCTATGGATATTACAATAAGTTTTTATTTGTAGGTACCATCTAAAACCTTGTATCTCATCAAAATCCAAAAACTCCTTGTCTATACCTTACATTATAAAATGACTTTGTTAATTTCCATAAAACATGAAGTCTTTAGTTTTCAAATTAGAAGGCCATGTTTGAAGCAGGGAATCAGGAAACAAATTTAGGCCAGCATTTGCTTGACTCCTCAGAGTGGAAATCTATTTATATAATAAGAGAGTAAATTAGCTTTCATGTTCAAGTACTGCCTGTTATTAGAAGCATAAATCATAAAACATTCTGAAGAACAGCAAATGCTATAAATACTCTTTCAAAACAATCATTAGAACTTAATGTATTCTCCCTAAGCAAAGACTTTAGAGTGAATTTAAACATTTGAAGACTCTCTTGTGCTAATCTCATTGGTCTACTCACCATTCCCTGAACCCACAAGTGCTTCAGCACATCCTGAATTTGTTCATGCCATGTCCTCCTGCCATCCCAAATGTCTTCTTAGCAATTCTTCCAAGTATCCCCTAGTGATTCCTCTGAAATGCCCCCATTTTTCCTGAATGTCCAGAGCAATTATTGTTGGTAAATATTCATTGACAATACATCAGAAACTGTCTTGTGACATATTCTGTTTTTGTCTTGAATTGTTGGGATCTAGAAATAACAGCAACAACGATGACTTCTGAAAGATTTACAATTTACAACTTTCACAACCCTTTTATCATTTCACTCCATACACTTTTGCTGGCTCTCGTGTCTTTCGATAATATCTCAAGGATAATAATTTACAACCTCTATTCCCAGCCTATATATACATTCTGAACAACTGACACACACATCCAACTGCAGATTTCACTTGGATGTTTCTCTGCTCTTCAATTTCATTTTGTTTAAAACGGAATTCTTTATCTCTCATCCCAAATCAGCTCTACTCCAGTGTTCTTTATTTTAATACATAGCTACATATCAACTTAAAAACTTGAAGCATGGAAGTCATTCTTACATTTCATTATGATATCCATTTAATCACAACAGGTTTACTCTCTCAATTCTTCTTAAATTTATTACTTTCTCTCGAAGTGTATTTACCTTCACCTTATGATTCTTTCTCATTTGTCACTTGGTCTCTGTGTATTTAATCTAATATTCTCCCACTCTTGTAAATTCTCAACAACCACAGAAATAATTTTAAATCTATAAATCAGATTATGCCACTCCTCTGTTTGAAGTCCTTAAATTTCTCATTGTCCATGCTAATCAATGTAACATGACTTTCTCAGTATTCTGATATCTGGTGCCTGCAAACCCTACAGCTATATCTTTATTCCTTTCTTAAAAAAAAAAAACAAAACTCTAAGCTCTGGGCTAATAAATTTCTTTGTTAAAAAGTATCTCTCTCATATGTAATTGTGCTCAGAATGAACTTCCTTGGAAATGTGCTTTCTCACCTCTTTACCTGACTATACCCTAACCCCTAAAACTCATTCTGCTTCCTTTGGGGGATCTTCACTGATCCCCTAAAGAAGCTGAAATTTACTGGTTGTACTTTCACAGAACCTTCATATTTTTATTTCACTCTTCATATTTATTGCAATTACTTAAGAGTCTACATTCTCCTATCACACTCTTCATATGTGTTTGCCTTAACTTATTGCTTATTTTCTCCGTTATCTCTATATTTTATACTAGTGATGTCTTGTTTTCTCCTGTATATCCTAGTGACTTACACAAATTAGATCTTCAAAATTATTTGTTAAATAACTGAGTTGAAGAGTGAATGATTCTGGAGTCAGAAAAGTCAAAGTCTTGTTCTTTTGATATTGTATCGCTCTGCCTATCATCCGGCATTCTTTTGAATCTACACTGTTCTGTTCAGGAGGTAGCAGTCTACAGTAGTTAAAAATATGAGCTTTGGGTAGATTTATGGTTTTAAGTCTCCACTTCTGAATTTTCCAGATCTGTGACTTCAGACACAATACTTAAATACAAAACGGGGCTAATAATACCTACTTCATAGGGTTGCTGTGAAAATTAAATATGATACCAAATAATTTTTTCATTTTTGAATCGTGAACGGCAGGCACAAAGCCTGGAGCATAGAAAAGGCTCATTCAGAAAATATACAAAAAATTGCTGAATGTTGGGGATTGCGTCATGTCCCCTAGAAAAGACATGTTCAAGTCTTAATCCACGGTCCTGTGGATGTGAACCCCATTTGTGGACAGACTCTGAAGATATTACTGGCTGAGGTGTGGACTTATTTGTGGATAGGTCCATCAAAGAGTCTGTTTAAATGAAGCCAGTCTGGTTTAGGTGCGCCTTCCTCCATATGACTGGGACGTTAAGGCAGAGGAAATTCACGCGCAGCCAGTCAGAGAAAGCCATGGGAGGAAACAAAGGTGACAGAGATGCAAGCCAGAGACCTCACCGATTGTGGCAGACCAGCCCCAGGACACCACAGGCTCTGAGAAAAAGCGTGGCCTGCGGAAGCCTTGATTGTGGACTTCTAGCCTTCCAAACTAAGACACAAAAAATTCTTGTTGTTTAAGTCAACACATTGTGTAGTATTTGTCACAGAAGTCCTGGCAAACTAAGACAGTATCAGAATCTCTATTGTCAGAGATGAAATCATTATGGAAAGCATGTGGGTTTCACTGTAAATTGAGTTCTACTTTAGCTGTGGTCGTCCTTCAGTCCTAAACCCAGTGGGTTTTTTCTTACATGCTTTTTTAGATGAAGTGTGCGTGTGTTGGGGGCTGAGGGAGTTTGTTAGGAAATCTTTGAGGAGAGAATCATTTCATAGAGCATAGGCCCAGGGATATATGTTTCACTCAGTGTGAAAATCTTAAAAATGTAAATAATTACTCTGCAGCACTGACATAGAATCTATACCACCTTAACTGCAAGTTAAGGCCTAATTGTTGAGATTAGACATTTTCTATAAAAAAGGGATTAACATAATACATCAAATGTAAAACTTTGAAGGAGGCTGACCTTTGCTTTTAATAATGCCATCTTCAGAATAAAAGTGAAACAGTATATCTAATCATCATCTTATTTATAGAGTCAGGAAGTAGAACCGAGGAAATTGAGGGGGAGAACGTTATGAATTGCTGTGTTTTGTTTTTTAAATCTTTGTGATTTCCCCCTGAGTACTAGGAGTCTATTGCTGATTTCTTTTCATCTTCACTCTTTTTATCCCCCCAAATATTAACAGGAAATATATACATAGTACCTACCATGTAACAGGCAATATTTTTAGTGCTTTACACATATTAAATCTTTTGATTTTTATAACAAGACCATGGAACAGTTATAACTATTATTCCCATTTTAAAAGACAAGAAACTGAGGCATAAAGAGTAACTTGCCCAAGGCCACACCATTATTAAGTAAACCTAGTTGGGATTTGAACCCAGGCATTCTGGCTTCAGCGTCCATGTTATGAACCACTATGGCATATTCCTTCTCCAAAGTCAAGTCTCACTTAGTTACCATGAGTTGCCACGTGTGTCACACACAGGCCCTGCTGTTCACTTCTTGGTCAAATTTTCACTTTAAATGATCAACCAGTGCTCTAGCTACTTGCTGATAGCCAGTTCTAAGGAAAAGCTTTTTAACATCATTTCTACCCCCCAAAATATATAACCTACAACACGTACAGTTTGAACTCAAATTTTGTGAGTGCAAATGTCTGAGAGCAAAAACCTTTGTCAAAGAGTGGGCAGTCACAAAGAAACCAAGAAGGAAAAAGGTAAGTCTTCCCAACGTCAGATTCATCTTGACCATAGTACAGAGGGCAAGCAGCAGTTTCTCTATTTATCTGGGCTGGAAATGGTGTGGAAGTTTCACATCCTTTTCAACACACGTAATTCATCATTTTAAAAATAGTAGCCATTCTAGTGGAATTGAAATGGTATGTCATTGTGGTTTTGATATGAATTTTCCTAATGGCTAAATAATTTTGAGCATTTTTTCATGTGCTTTTGGCCATTTGTATATTCTTCGGTCAGATATATTTTAAAGTTTTTTGTCTACTTTGAGTTGTTTTTTTTGTTGTTGAGTTGTAGCAGTTCTTTATTATTCTGGATATTAAAACCTCATCATATATATAGTTTCCAAATAGTTTCTCCTATTGTGTACATTATCATTTTACTTTCATGATAAAGTTCTTTACGGAATAATTTTTTTAAATTTTGATCTGATCCCATTTATCTATTTTATCATTGTTGTTGCTTGTGCTTTAGGGGTAAAGTCTAAGAAACCATAGCTTTACACAGGTCCTGAAAATTCTTCCCTATATTTTGTTCTAGGAGTTTAATAGTTCTGGATCTTATATTTAGGTCTTTAATCCATTTTGAATTGATTTTTGCATATGGTGTGAGGTAGGGTCTGTTTTCATTCTTTTACATATGGACATCCAGTTTCCCAGCACCATTTGTTGAAGTGACTATTCATTTCCAATTGGGTGGACTTGGCACCCTTGTCAAATATCAGTTGGAAATATATGTGAGGGTTGATTTCTAAACTCTCAATTTGACTCTATTGGTCTAAATATCTGGCCTTGTGCCTGAAACATGCTGTTTTGGTTATGGTGACTTTGTAATAAGTTTTAAGACCAGTATGGTGGTTTGGAGCCAGGTACCCCAGAAAAAAATGTTCTCAAACTTAATCCCTTTCTGCAGGTGTGAACCTATCGTAAATAGGACTTTTGAGATTGTGACTTCAGTTAAGGTGTGGACCAATTAGGATGGGTCTTCACCCTATTAATGGTTTCTTTATAAGCAAAACGAAATTCACACAAATGAGAGAAAGCCATGGGAAGCAAGAAGCTGAAAGTCAAGGGAACCCAAAGGAGAAGGGAGAGGCCAGGAGAGGTCACCATGTGCATTCCCATGTGACAGAGGATCCCAGGACCAAGGATTACTGGCAGCCAGAGCCAGATGGCCAGTCTTCAGGAAGAAAGCATCAACTTGATGATGTCTTGATTTGGACATTTTCATAACCTCAAAACTAGCTAATAAATTCCCATTATTTAAGCCAACCCATTGCACGGTATTGAGCAGCAAAGATACTAAAACAATTGGTAAATGTGAGTCCACCAACTTTGTCCTTCTTTTTCAAGCTGGCTTTGGCTATTCGGGACCCCTTACCCTTCCACATAAATTTGTTAATTGGCCTTTCCATTTCTTCAATAAGGATTCTGGAATGTGGGGTGGGATTACATTGAATATGTGTAAATACTCCATGATTATGTAAATCACTTTGGGTAGAACTGATATCATAATATCTTACAGTCCATGAACATAGAATGATCTTTTATTTATTTAGGTCATCTTTGATTTATTTTCTGCATACACATCCTTTACATCCTTGGTTAAATTTATTCGTAGATTTTTATTATTTTAATTGCTATTATAAATGGAATTTTTTCTTGATCTCCTTATCACATTGTTCATTGCTAATATGTAGAAACTACTGATTTTGCATGTTGATCTTGTCTCCCGCCACTTTGATTGATTTGTCTTTTAGTTCTATTAGCTTTGTTTTGGATTTGTCAGGACTTTACATATATAGGATCATGTCATTGGCAAATAGGGAAAGTTTCACTTCTTTTCCAGTTTGGATTCCTTTTATTTCTTTTGCCAAATTGCTCTAGGTAGAATTTCCAGAGAAATGTTGAATAACAGTGGTGGTACTGGGCATCCTTTCTTCTTCCTGATCCTATAGGGAAAGTTCTTTTTCTTTCACCATTGAGTATGATGCTAGGTGTGGCTTATCATATGTTCCTTTTATTGTGTTGAGAAAATTGCTTTCTATTCATAGCTTTCTAGGTGTTTTTATCAAGAGGGGATGCTGGATTTTGTCAAATGATTTTCTGCCTCAGTTGAGATGATCATGTGTTTTTTTCTCTCCATTTTGTTAATTTGGTGTTGTAGTTTGCCAAAGGGCTGCTGATGCAAAATACCAGAAATGCGCTGGCTTCTATAAAGGGGATTTATTTGGGGTAAAAGTTTACAGTTCTAAGTCCATGAAAAATCCAAATTGAGGCATCACTTGAGGTGCTTTCTCACCAAGTCAGCTACTGTTGATCCTGTTGTCCAGGTACGTGGCAAAGCCAGAGGGCTATCCATATCTGCTGAAGTTACAGCTTCCCCTTCGGGCTCACCTTCTCTTGGAGCCCAGCTCCTAGATCTCAATCTGTGAGCAATCAGGCATAGGACTTGGCCCTTTCCGAGTCTTTTCTATCAGTCTTTGCTGCTCTGCTTTCTTCCTGAGTTCAGCTTCAAGCTACCAGGGATATAGCAGGGCTTGTCTCCTTTTAAGTTGCTCTGTGGGACCAGCCTCTTGGGGGCTTTGTGCTTAAGTGATCCTTTAGTTCTCTCTTACAAGGCAGGATCTGAAATGGTGGCTTCCTTTTCCTCTCTCTCTCCCTCTGTCTCTGTCTCTCTGTCTCTGTCTCTCTGTCTCCATTGTATCAGACCCAGCAAAAGGGCAGAGACTCAACCAGAGTAATGCTTCACTGACACAGTCCAACTGAAAGGGTCTCACACCCACAAAAATGGATTAGTTCACCAACATAATCTTTCTCCTTTATGGATTCCTAGAAGAATTTCAATACTGCCACATTTGGTATATTACATTAATTGAATTTTATATGATGAACCAACTTTGTATACCTGGCATAAATCTCACTTGAATCATTGCTTTTTAAAAAATATACTGTTGCATTCAGTTTGCTAGTATTTTGATGAGGATTTTTGCATCTCTATGCATAGGGGACATTGTTCTATAATTTTCTTTTTTCATTCTATTCATCTGGCTTAGGTATGATGGCGATGTGGACTCACAGAATGAGTTAAGAAGTGTTCCCTCCTCTTTAATATTTTGGAAGCGTTTGCGCAGGATTGGTATTAATTCTTCTTGGAATATTTCGTAAAATGCTCCTGTGAAGCTGTCTGGTCCTGAGGTTTCTTTGTTGGGAAGTGTTTGGTTACTGATTCAATCTCTTTACTAGTTATTGGTTTGTTCAGATCTTCTCTTTCTTCTTGAATCAGTTTAAGTAGTTTGTGTATTTTTAGGAATTTGTCCATTTCATCTGGGTTATAGAATTTGTTGGTGTACAGTCGTTCCTAGCATCATATATATATATATATATATATATATTATTTCTGAGGGCACAGTAGCAATATACCCCTTTTCATTTCTGATTTTAGTTAGTTATGTTCTATCTCTTTTTTTCTATTAAGTCTAGCTAATGGTTTGACGATTTTATTGATCTGTTCAAAGAACCAACTTTTGTGTTTGGTGATTCTAACTCTCTCTCTTTTTTTATTCCCTATTTCATTTACCTTCACTCTAATCTTTGTTATTTCCTTCCTACTGTTCTCTTTGGGTTTAGTTTGCTCTTCTTTCTCTAGAGTCTCCAGTTTTGAGTGTAGGTCTCTGATGTGAGAGCTTTCTTCTTAATGTATTCATTTAGAACTATAAATTTCCCTCTGAGTACTGCCTTTGGTGCCTCTCATAAGTTTAGGTGTGTTGTGTGTTTTCATTTTCATTATCCTCAAGATATATCCTAATTTCTCTTGTTATTTCTTTTTTGACCCATTGGTTGTTTAACAGTACATTGTTTAATTTCCCCCATATTTGTATTTTCCTCCCCCCCCCCAACTCCATTATTGATTTCTAGCTTCATTTTATTGGTGTCAGAGTATATACAATTTATGATTTCATTATTTTTTAATTTATTGAGGCTTTTTTGTGAACTGACATATCCTAGAGAAAGATTCACTTGCACTAGAGAAGAGTGATTTTCCTTCTGCTGCTGAAGCAAGCATGTCTAATTGGCAGAATATTGTTCAAATTTTCTATTTTCTAATTGATTTTATATATGGATGTTATATTTATTATTTGAAAATGGTATATTTATTGCTACTATTATTAATCTAGAACCATTTATTTTTCCCTTCAAAACTGTCAACAATGCTTCATATATGTTGAGGATTTGCTGTTAGGTGCATTTATATTTATAATTGTTATGTCTTCTTGTTGAATGGACCCCTTTCTCAATATATAATGGCTTTGTTTGTCCCTCAAAACAATTTTTGAATTAAGTTTATTTTATTTATATTAATATAGCTACTCCAGTTCTCTTTTGGTTACTACATGCATGTATATTCTTTCCATCTTTCATTTTCAACCTACTTTCAACCTACTTATGCTTTTTAATTTAAGTTGTATCTCTTATAAAGAGTATATAGTTGAGTCTTGTTTTTTTAAATCCTTTCTGCTATTCTCTGCTTTTTGACTGGGTAGGTCTAGTGGTAATGCACTCTCTCAGCTTTTGTTTATTTGAGAATGTCTAAATATCTCCCTCATTTTTGAAAGAAACTTGCCAGATATAAAATTCTTGGTAGGCAATTGTTTTCTTTCACTTTCTTTCACCACTGCCTTCTTGCATCCATGGTTTCCGATAAAAATTGGAACCTCATCTTATTGGGATTCCCTTGCACATGACTTATTACTTTTTGTTTGCAGCCTTCAGAACTGTCTTCTTTCCTTTGTATTTGTACAGTTTGATTACTATATATCTTGATGTGGTTCTCTTTGAGTTTATCCTGTTTGGGGTTCCTTGGGATTCTTGAATGTGAATATTCATGTCTTTCATTAAGTTTGGAAAGTTTTTCATCATTATTTATTTGAATATTCCTTGTACTCCTTTCTCTCTTTCTTATTCTTCTAGGACACCTATAATGTGTATTTTGGGACCTTTGATGTTGTCCAACAGTTCTCTTTGGCTCTGTTCACTCTTTTTATTCTTTTCTCATTTTGTTTTTCAGGCTGAATCATTTCAATTGTCTTTTTTTTTTTTTTTTTTTTGAGATCACTGATTCTTTATGTCGCCTCCAATCTGCTGTTGTAACCTCTCTAGTGAAATTTTCATGTCAGATATTGTTTCTTCAACTACAGTATTTATGTGTGGTTTCTGTTGAATATCTCAAAGTGATCCCCATAGTTTTTATTCATTGTTTCCCCCAAATCGGTTAGTAATTTCTCAGTGTTTTCCTTTATTTTCTTGAGCATTTTGAGGATCATTTTACATTTTTAAGTCTCTGACTGGTAATTCCAAAGTCTGGTCCTCTTCATTGATGGTTTCTAGATTTTTATCTTATTCCCTTGGATGGGCCATTATTTCCTATTTTCTTGTTTCTTGTTTGTCTGTTGTTGCACATTGTACATTTTAATATTTTAAAGTGTTAACTCTGGGACTTACTACCCGAGCTGCCTTTTCCTTAACTTTGTATCCACCTAGAGATGTGACAGAGGTTTTATTGAATGCTAGGAACTAATCAAAACAAACAAACAAAAGCAAAAATCACCTCTTACTGTCTTTGCAAAATGACTCTTTGGCTAGTAGTCTCTTTAATAGCTTAGGCTTCCTATCAATAAGATCAGCCCAAGCAAGTTCAAAGAATAGGGTCCTCTCTGTCTTATCTGAGCCTCTGAGGAGCCATGGACTTTTGCTTACTATTGGTCTTAGGAATTCCCCCATTTACAGCTTACAGGAGTTCAAGTGAACTCCCCCTCTACTTCCTTTGAAATAGAACATCATCCTACTCCTTGGTGCTCTCTTGTGTGACTTAATGCAAGTAATCTTTTGGCCCAGGCTGCTTTGACTTAATTGTTTCTCACACTGTCCCAGGTGTCTACAAGCTGCTTCTCTGTCCTCAGGACAAACTCTGGGAGAGCAAGGATGAGACAAATTCCCCACTTCAGTCCCTCATTCTTTTATGCAATAGGTTAGCATAGATATTCATGCCTCCAGTATGCACATAGCAGCCAGTATGCTCCTTCTGAAAGAGAGACCTACAATGGGAGCACAAGCTGGTCTACCCTGCATTGTGGAGTGGATGGGAAAGGGGCAAGCAAGGATACCAGGAGTTTCTTCTATATTTATTTTGTTTGTTTTGTTTTCTTGTTTTTTAATTTTATTAACTTTATTTTGTACATTTAATAATTGAAATTATAAACAATTAAAAACTGAAAATAAAACACAGATGAATATATATACATACATTTCTCAATTAAATTACTGGATACAAATGATTTTTTTTTTGAATCATACAATATGTTACATAATATATTTGGTTCCTAGTAACGCAATCATACAGTATTCGTCCTTTTATGTCTAGCTTGCTTCACTCAAAATAATGTCCTCCAGGTTCATCCATGTTGTCATATGCTTTATGACTTCATTTCCTCTTACAGCTGCATATTATTCCATCGTGTGAATAGACCACAGTTTGTTTATCCATTCGTCTGTTGATGGACACCGGGGTTGTTTCCAATTTTTGGCAATTGTGAAAAATGCCACTATGAACATTGGTGTGCAGATGTCTACTCATGTCACTGCTCTCAGTTCTTTTGGGTATATACCCAGTAGTTGTATTGCAGGATCATGTGGTAAGTCTATATTCAACTTCTTTAGGAACTGCCAAATAGTGGCTATACCATTCTGCATTCCCACCAACAGTGAATAAGTGTTCCTATCTCTCCACATCTTCTCCAACACTTGTAGTTCTCTGTCTTTTTAATAGTGGCCATTCTAATAGGTGTGAAATGATATCTCATTGTAGTTTTGATTTGCATTTCCCAAATCATTAGTGATACTGAGCATTTCTTCTTGTGCTTTTTTTACCGTTTGTATTTCTTCTTTGGACAAATGTCTTTTGCCCATTTTTAAATTGGATCATTTGTCCTTTTTTTGTTAAGTTGTAACATCTCATTATATATCCTGGATATGAAACCCTTATTGGATATGTGATTTTTTTTTCACCCTTTTGACAAAGTACTGTGAGGTACAAAAGTGTTTAATTTTGAGGAGGTCCCATTTATCTATTTTTTCTTTTGTTGCACGTGCTTTGGTGTAAGGTCCGAGAAACCACCAAGGTCTTGAAGATGTTTCCATACATTTTCTTCTAGTAGTTTTATGGTCCTGGCTTTAATATTTAGGTCTTTGATCCATTTTGAGTTGATTCTTGTATAGGGAGTGAGATAGTGGTCCTCTTTCATTCTTTTGGCTTTAGATATCTACTTGCCCCAGCACCTTTTGTTGAAGAGACCGTTTTGTCCCATTAACATGGACTTGGAAGGTTTGTCAAAAACCAGTTAATTGAATAGGTGAGGGTTTATTTTTGGGTTCTCAATTTTATTCCACTGATCGATGTGTCTATCTTTATGACAGTACCATGCTGTTTTGACCACTGTAGCTTTGTAATATGTTTCAAGGTCAGGCAGTGCCCTTGAATAGAATTCTTTTGGCTATTCGGGTTCACTTACCCTTCCAGATGAATTTGGTAATTGCCTTTTCTAATTCTGTAACATAAGCTGTTGGGATTTTGATTGGTATTGCATTGAATCTATAAATCAGTTTGGGTAAGATTGACATCTTCACGATATTTATTCTTCCAATCCATGAACACAGAATGTCTTTCCATTTGTTTAGGTCTTTAAAAATTTCTTTTAGCATTGCTTTGTAGTTTTCTTCATATAGGTCCTGTACTTCTTTGGTTAAATTAATTTCTAGGTATTTGAGTCTTTTTGTTGCTATTGAAAATGGAATTTTTCCCCTGATTTCCTCCTCAGATTGATCAGTACTAGTGTACAAAAACATTACTGATTTTTGCATGTTGATCTTCTATCCTGCTACTTTGCTGAACTCATTAATTAGCTTAAGTAGCTTTGTCATGGATACTTCAGGGTTTTCTAAGTACAGGATCATGTCATCCACAAACAGTGAGAGTTTTACATCCTCTATTCCTACTTGGATGCTTTAAATTTTTTTTCTTGTCTAAACTGCCCTAGCTAGAACTTCTAGTACAATATTGAATAACAATGTTGATGGTAGGCATCCTTGTCTTGTTCCCAATCTTAGAGGAAAAGCTTTCAACCTTTTACCATTGAGTATGATGTTGGCTGTGGGTTTTTCATATATGCCTTTTATCAGATTGAGGAATTTTCCTCCTATTCTTATCTTTTGAAGTGTTTTTATAAAAAAAAAATGCTGCATTTTGTCAAATGGCTTTTCTGCATCTGTTTTTTTCCTTCAGTTTGTAAATGTGGTGTATTACATTGATTGATTTTCTTATGTTGAAATAGCCTTGCATACCAAGAATAAATCCCACTTGGTTGTGATGTATAAGTCTTTTGATATGTTGTTGGATTTGATTTGCAAGTATTTTGTTGAGAATTTTTGCATCTTGTTCATTACAGAGATTGGTCTGTAATTTTCTTTTCTTGTAGTATCTTTATCTGGCTTTGGTATTAGGGTGCTGTTGGCCTCATAAAATGTGTTGGGTAATTTTCCCTCCTCTTCAATTTTTGGAAGAGTTTAAACAGGATTGGTGTTATTTATTTTCGGAATGCTTGGTAGAATTCACCTGTGAAGCCATCTGGTCCTGGACTTTTCTTTGCGGGGAGATTTTTGATGTCGGATTCAATCTCCTTAAATGTGATTGGTTTGTTAAGTTCTTGTATTTCTTGTAAGCATCAGTGTAGGTTGGTTGTGCATTTCTAGGAATTTGTCCATTTTATCTAGGTTGTCTAGTTTGTCGGCATAGAGTTTCTCATAATATCCTCTTATGATTCTTTTTATTTCTTTGGGGTCATTTGTAACTTCCCCCCTTTCATTTCTGATTGTATTTATTTGTATCTTCTCTCTTTTTTCTTTGTTAGTCTAGCTAAGGGTTTGTCAATTTTACTGATCTTCTCAAAGAACCAGCTTTTAATTTTGTTGATTTTCTCTATTGTTTTGATGTTGTTGTTGTTCTCATTTTCATTTATTTCTGTTCTAATCTTTATTATTTCTTTCCTTCTACTTGTTTTGGGATTGGTTTGCTGTTCTTTGTCTAGTTTCTCCAGTTGTTCAGTTAAATCTTCGAGTTTAGCTCTTTCCTCTTTTTTAGTATTGGCATTTAGGGCTGTAAATTTCCCTCTCAAGACTGCCTTCGCTGTATCCCATAAGTTTCGATGCAGTGTGTTCTCATTTTCATTTGTCTCAATATATTTACTGATTTCACTTGCAATTTCTTCTTTAACCCACTGATTATTTAGGAGTGTATTTGTTGTTAAGCCTCCACGAATTTGCAAATTTACTTTTTTCCTGTCTATTATTGATTTCTGGTTTCATTCCATTATGATCTGAGAAGGTGCTTTGTAAAATTTCAATCTTTTTATATTTACTGAGAGCTGCATTGTGCCCTAGCATGTGGTCTATCCATGGGCACTTGAAAAGAATGTTTAACTTGCTGAGTTTGGATGCAGTGTTCTGTATATGTCTGTTAGGTCTAACTCTTTTATCATATTGTTCAAGTTCTCTGTTTCCTTGTTGATCTTCTGTCTAGTTGTTCTTTCTAATGATGTGAGTGGGGTGTTGAAGTCTACATCGATTATTGTAGAGATGTCTATTTCTCCTTTCAGTTTTGCCAGAGTTTGTCTCATGTATTTTTGGGCACCCTGGTTAGGTGCGTGGATATTTATGACTGTTATTTCTTCCTGGAGGATTGGTCCTTTTATTAATATATAATGGCCTTCTGTATCTCTTATAACTTTTTTGCATTTAAAGTCTGTTTTGTCTGATAATAGCATAGCTACCCCTGCTCTTTTCTAGTTACTATTTGCGTGGAGAATAATCTTTTTTCAACCTTTCACTTTTAGCTGGTTTGTATCCCTGGGTCTAAGGTGAGTTTCTTGTAAGCAGCATATGGATGGCCGATGTTTTTTTATCCATTCTGTCAGCCTGTATCTTTTGATTGAGGAGTTTAATCCATTCACATTCAATGATATTACTGCAAATGCAGTATTTGCTTCCTCTATTTTATTCTTTGGTTTTCATATGTCATATCTTATTTTGTCTGTCTTTTTACTCTTTTGGTTATCCTTTCTGCTATTCTTTCTTCTATACTTTCCCCCAAGCCTGTCTCTTCTGTCTTTTTCTTTCAGGTTTTAAGGCTTCCTTTAATATTTCCTGCAAAGGTGGATTCTTCTTTTGCAAACTCTCTTAGTTTCTGTTTGTTTGTAAATATTTTATATACACCTTAAAATTTGAAGGACAGTTTTGCTGGATAAAGAGTTCACAGCTAGCATTTTTTCTCTTTCAGTATCCTAATTGTATCATATCACTGTCTTCTCACCTCCATGGTTTCTGAAGAGAAATCTGCACTAAGTCTTACTGGACATCCCTTATACGTCATGATTCGCTTCTCCCTTGTTGCTCTGAGAATTTTCTCTTTATCTTTGATATTTGACATTCTGAGTAGTATGTGTCTTGGAGTAAGTATATTCAGATTTATTCTGATTGGGGTATGGTGTGCTTCTTGGACATGTGAGTTCATTTCTTTTGTGAGAGTTGGGAAATTTTCAGCTATTATTTCCTCAAATACTCTTTCTGCCCCTTGTATCTTCTCTTCTCCTTCTGGAACTCCCATGATACATGTGTTGTTGCATTTTGTGTTGTCATTCAACTTTCTCAACATCTGCTTGATTTTTTCCATTCTTTTCTCCCTCTGTTCTTTCCTCTCTTCAATTTTAGCTGCTCTCTCTTTGGTATCATTTATTTTTTCTTCTATCATTTTGAGTCTGCTGTTGCATGCCTCAGATGTGTTTTTGATCTCACCTATTGTGTCTTTTATTCCCATGAGCTCTGTTACTTTTTTGTTCAGGATTTTAAATTCTTCTTTTCAATGTCTTCCTGATGTTATTTATCTCTTTGACCATATTGTCTTTCAACTCATTAATCTGATTTTGGAAATTTGTGCACATCTCGCTGAATAGTTCTCTCAAATTCTGCATCTCTTCTGAGGCTTTGATATATTCCTTTTCTTGGTTTATGTCTTCTATTTTCTTAGTATGGCTCTTAATTTTTTGCTGATATCTAGGCATCTGATTAGGATGTAGTTTACTCAGATGCTCAATTTCTTTCTCTTTTTTAGGGATTTAGCTGCAGGAGGCTGTGTATTACCACTGCTCTTTGATTCTTGCCTTGACCTGGACTGTTAGGATTGTCCTGCTGGTTGTTCAAAACTGGACCCAGTAATTGGTTGTAGAGTCGCTTCCTAGGGCCTTGGGGAGGGAAGCTACAGAGAACGGAAAAAGCCTCTCCTACTTATTTTTAATTTTCTTGCATGCACTTCCTTGGTCTGCCAGCAGATAGTGCTCTTTGGCAGCTCTCAGTTGAATGCCTGACCAGAGTGTATTTGTTGCAACACAGATTGGATCAATGTGAAAGAGCTTCCTGTCTGGAGGCTAGGAGCCTTGTCATTCAATCTTTTTCTGAGACAGTTCTCCAGCCTTCTCTGGCAGACCCCTCCCTTTTTCTGGCTAAGAAATATTTCCACTCCCCTCTGAGTCCTCAACAATCAGTCCCTGTTAGTAAAGAAGGAGATTGGGAGGGTTGTATATCTTTAGCCCCTTGCAGGCTCCAAGGCAAACAATGGCACATCCCCACCTGGCCTGGAAGGGCTCTTGGGACACAGCAGACCAAATTTGTGAGTCGAAAGCTGAGTCAGCCTTAGGCTGTGTCCCTCTCTCTCCCCTTTCCTAGGACATCCTCAAAAATTAGTCCCAGCTAGAAGAGAGGGAGATTGCGAGGGTCGGATTTCTCCAGTCCTTTGCCTGCTCCCAAGGCAAACCACTGTGTGGTCCGACCTGGCCTGGAAGGGCTCGTGGGACACAACAGACCAAATCTGTGGGCCAGAAGCTGAGGCAGCTTTAGACTGTGTCCCCCTTTCTCCCCTTTCCTGGAGTGGTAGATCCCTGGAGCCCCCTTTGTCTGTAGTTGCAGGCCCAGAGGCCCGAGAATTCTAAAGAGTCTTTACTGTGGGGGGGAGGATGCTGGCAGCAGCAGCCACTGGTTTCAACTCACAGTTCTGTCATTGAGATTTCCCTCTTTTGTCCTTCTCTCCTCTGGGCATTGTCCAGCCTTCGCCTGCTGTCCTAAACTCTAAATCTTTTCTGGGCTATTTCAGCCTGTCCTCTAGCTAGTTTTCTGGAGAAGAGAGTCCTGTGCCTTACTAGTCCGCCATCTTCCCAGAAGTCTTCCTTCTATGTCTTTCGAAGCTGTGGTTACTTTTATTCAGAACTTGCCAAGTTAATGCAACCCTTTAACTGTTTTTCGTAGTTTTGAATCTTACTGTTGTTAAGATTCCTCTGCTGCCTTTGCCCAAGAGGGGCTGGAACAATGACTGCCCTCGATGCTGGTCCCCAGCAGTCTGAGCATATGATTAAAAGCATTGATCAGTGATCAAACCACACGTGCCTGAGTGTTGAGGACTAGGTCTTTATGTCCCACCACGGCCAGCAAGCTGCAGCAGGAGTCTGAGCTACAGTCACCATTGCTACCGCCATCTGTCTGGGATGGTAACCTCTGCAGGGAGGGTGAAACTCACTAGTATTTCTCACAATTTACCAGCCTCTATCTCCCCCTATCCCCTGGATGTTTCACAGTGTTCCAATAGACTCTGGAGTTTCACAATAGTTGATGCAGACAGTTCCTGCCAGGTCAAGTTTTGATGGAGAGACCGATTCCTGGAATTCCTACTTGGCATCTTCCCACAATCTCAGCAAAACTTCTTGATATCACTGTATGAACATAGAATTTTGCCTCCATTGCATAGTACACAATTTGCTGATGTGAAAATATTCTGAACCGAGGAAAAGTTCTATATTCTAATCAATGTCTCTGGGAAGTTGCCAGTTGTTAATTTTTATAAAATCAGACTGTCACCATTCATGTCAGCTGATTATCTACAGTTGGATGTAAATCAACTCATCAGCAGCCTCCCTGGAGAATGCTAATGTGGGTCTATATCAGTTATGTATTATTCAAGGAGGTAAGTTTAGTCAGATTTCTTTGAAACTATACTCATAAAGACTTGATGTTCTTTGTCATAATATAATAGCTATAGCATAGTGAGAAAGGAAGGGACTCACTCACCCAATATATATCCTGGATAAGTGAGAATATAAAAATATACTAGATTACAATACAATGTATTTAACATTTCTACCCGAAAATTTAGAGGGATTTTTTGAAGCCATGGAGTAGCAAAAAAATTTGACCACTAAATTGATCAATAATATTCTCTTGTTCAGAATTAATGAATAATTAATAAATAAATCACCTGGAAACATTTCACGAATCAATATCCAAGTTACCCTGTCTAATGCAACAGTAAACTGATGGGTTTGAGACAATACTTGAAGATCTTCCTTTCTTTGAAAATGTGAACATTCATTAAATAACAAAGGAGAAAATAATTAAACCTATCACTTACACATATATTGCCTGGTATAATACCATATAATAAGCTGGTTTTTTGAACACAAGAAGCATATTGAAAAACATATGTTCTGCTTTTTTTCCCCTTACATTATTTAAGTAAAAGATTCTGTGCCCAAATTGGCCTGGCAAATTTAAAATAAAATGTGGTAAAAATTCCACATTGCAAAACAGCATGGAAATTTTCCTTTCATAAACGCACATGGCTAGTAGTAAAATCATCTTTAGCTTTTGTGAGAAATCATTCTTTTAACTTGTTAAAGACAACATTAAGCCATTATATGGCATCAGACCACAATTTTTACAAAATATATTAGTGAAAACGGGCAGAAAAATTCCTGTAGTAGTATTGCCTGTCTCAGTTTCAGTATTGGCTTTTCTTCTGAAAATATATGTTCGAAAGGATATTGTGTATGAAGATACTTTGGAAAGTACAGAGCTCCATAAAAATGGCAAGGCCCTGTTATTGTCATCAACATTACCTCTAGTTAACCTTCTCTTTCCCTAGGCTCCAAGAAAGCAGCCTATTGTCTGTGATGGACTAGGTTTGCATACCCGTGGTTTATTATTAGTCCTTCTGAAAAAGGTTTTTTTGTGTAAATCCTCACTATGACATTGTCTGACCCTTATCATGTCCAGGGGTCTAGAAGAATTTGCAATCACAAGGTTGCTGAGTGCCTGTGCTTCTCACAGGGCCATTGGAATTGAGGCTAGCATGGAATGGAGTGGCATCCTGCTTTTGCCTGGGTAGCACAGGAAGCAAGGGCTTCCTCTAAGGAAACATCCCCCAGGGCTGTGCAAACAGCCACCAGGAGACGCTGGTATGAGAGAAGAGAGTTAACAGACCGAAAAAACAGTGACCCGAGCGTGCGCAGTGGAAAATAGGAGCAAGCTATTAGATTTTACAAAACTGAACTGCTCAAAGAAATGAATCCTCTTGGGATCTCGGTTTAGAGAAAATGTTCATGTGTTATACAGAATGCTATGTACACCAATTTTCTGAAAATATAAATAAATCGGCATACACTGGGTTATTGTTTTGAGTGTGGAAGAAGAAAAACATGAAAGGAACAAGCTAATAAATAATTTCATATATTTTGGATTTTGAGTCCCTGCACTAAATTTTCCAACTCTTAATTTATTCTCAGAGACCTATTTTAAAAGCTTTCTTTTGGTACAAGTCATCCCAAATCATTTTTACTATGGCAGTAGTCCTGCATTTGCTCTGGAAGAGGTACTAAAATATTCATTAACCAGAACTTCAAGGTGACTCAGGAGAATTAGTTTATCCACATTGTCCAGGTGTTTAAAAAGGCTCCCGTACAGAACAAAGGAGTAAGGCCTCCTGGCTGTGGCTGCCTCCTCTGCCCCTGTCCTCCTATCCAGCAGTGAGAGAGGTGGAGACTGACTGACAGACAGTTCCAACACCTGAAACTGATAGACTGAGATACAGTGTTCCCTGGGCTGGGCAAGTTATTCTCGCAAATCCCACCCTTCCCCTGTGTAGCAGGTAATCTCTCACCTGCAAAACCCACACTGACAGCAAGCCACTTCCAATTTCTACGTAACAAGGCTTAATTGGAGTTGTGTTGTCAAGTAATTTTGAGTTTTTCCTCAAAATCTACTGAGACAATAGTTTCCTCATTAAGCCTTCTCTTAGTAACAATGGTTATAATAATAGAAACCATTTACCAAGTGCCTAGAATGTATCAGGACCTCTCTTCAGTGTTTTATGTGTATGCTCATTTCATTCACTCAGCAATTTTAGGAAGCAGGTTCTATTATTCACATTTTACAGATAAGAAAGATAAATCTCAGGGAAATAAGGCCATCTATTTGTAATCATGGAACTTACTAACAAATGGCAACAGTCAGAATTCCATGTAGGTGTTCCTCATGAGCTTCCATGTTAAGACAACAAATAGGTCCAAGCTTGTGCCATCATTTATGAAATGTATGACTGTAGTTAAATTACACAATCTTTTTGAATTTTTCTTTCCTCATTTGTATCAAAAGATTTTTGTGAACAAAGATATCATAAAATATGAAAAATACCTACAGAAGTGTGTCGTGTCTGCAAGGCCATATGACACTGTAAATTCTGCCTTGTAGCTGAGTGCCAACACTGCCTCCTCAGGTTCCCCATCTCTTCTTGTTCTGAGCACTTTCTTCTATAAGTATGAACTAGAGCCCTTAGAATGGACAGTGTCCACAGAGTCCACATAGTTAAATATTTAGTGACTCCCCATTTGCTGAAAAGAATTTGAAGCAGCTCGAATAAAATAGTAGAATAGTTATGAAAATAGAAATAGAAAACTTAGGCCTTGAGAAGAAGAAATTATATGGTAATCATGAGTGATAATATAGTTATTGTGAGAATATCAAATTGACACCAAGCTTCCTAGCATATGACACCTTCAACATATTGTATATGAATTATCTGATGAGCCAAGAGAATATTTGTTCTGATTATCTTAGAATTTAAAATAAAACATGAAGAAAATTTGTTCTCATAAGAGGTTATTGTTTTTTAAGGAGGGTTGTTTTGTGGTGGATATGAATTATCTAGATCAATTGTAGTCACTGGTCAAATTCATTGAATCATAGCTAAACTTTTCCCTTTGTGGCAGTAATTGATCAATCAAAACTATATTGCATTTCGGAGAACCCTTTACCAGAAAGCATTATACTAAGACCCTCAATAGTTTTTGGGACAAAAGAAAATGTCATGGAGGTCAACACCAGTGGTACAGGTACTGAATGAAACTTTGTAAAGGGAGAGCCAGAGCCAAATGTATAAATCCTTGAAAAAAGAACACTCAGCAGGTAACATGAGAATCTTCAATAAACATAACTTTTAGCAATAGCAACATAAAGAAAGGAGTTTATTCAATTTGTCAGGAGGTGGTAAAGGAAACAGCAATAAACGGATGCTAAAGAAGAGGCTCTGTTAGAAAGTTTCTCCAAACTCCTAGATGGGTGAATAAAGTAACAGAAATACCAAGACCCCATCTTAGAAGCAAGTAGGTAAATTGGTTTTAAAGCATAAGATAAAGGTGAATGAAAAAATAATATTTGATGGCAGTAAAGAAATTTCTAAAATCATGTCCTTTTTTCATTTTCATGTTCATTTAACTGGTTTATCTGTCTTTAGTTTCTGAAATATTAATGTCAAGTTGACTAACTTGCTAAACAAACAACTGAAAAATATGACTATAAATTACCTAAAGCACATAAGATTGGAATCACATGACAGTATATTATAATAATCTAATAAATGCATATCTTAAAGATAGCAAGTCAATGTATTAAGTAATTATTATAATGTAGATTATATAATCTAGATTTCTGGAATTAATTAACAATCATAGGCAACACATGTAACCAAATGTAAGATTATAAGATCATAGAGCTGTCATTATAAAAGGCAGCACAATGAACAATATCGGCTGGCACACCTTTTCAAATGTTCTAAAACAAGAACACTTATTTAAATATCCAAGTAAAAATATCAGCCTTGGATTGAGCTACTAGTAAAGGAAACTATATTTCCTAACTGTTCATGAGTGTGTGTGTGTTACCGTGGAGCCTGGTTGTATACTACAGATTAATTTAGCACTAATCAAAACAGACAAGCATTATTTAACAGAGTTTACAGACCTGGCAAGCTTTTTGTTTTCCAAGATTTAAGCCATAATATAATTGATAATGACATATACTTGCTAAAGAACCAAATACATGGTTTAGAACCATATTAAATACTAGGTCAGATACAAAGAACTTCTTTGCCCAAGGAGTACCTTATTTAATTTAACTAAGGTAACATGTTCCTGGCACTACAAAATTCACCCCGGAAGCATTTTCTGATCTTAGGTGTATATTAGGAAAGAAAACCACTTCTCCTAAATGACGAAATGCTTAAAAAAATTATAACAAAAAGAATTAAATGATTTCAACATTACACACTTAACAAACCACAAAACTGTAAATGAACAAAATTGGAAGTGCTGAGTCATTGATTTCAGAAGCAGTTTCTAAATTAAATACTGTCTTTAAAAATAGAGTGGAAAAACATGCTACCACTTAAAAAGCTGTAATAGGGAAATACTCAGCTGGAAATCCATTACAGAAAAGTGAAAAATTAAAATAACAAATCAAAATCTGACAATACTGGCAATGCTGCAGCCAAAATATTAGAGAGTGGAATAATAAGCTGAGACTTTTTATATATAAGACTTTTAAACATACAGATTTCATAGCAAGATGAGGTACTCTCATAGCAGCAGGGAGGCACCAAGGATTTGTGGAAAGTGTACATGTTTGGAATCAGATAGGTCTGTTTTCAAAATAATGTCTCTACATTTTGCTAGTCAAGTGGCCAAGGCTAATTTTCTTAAACACTTTCAACTGGCTACCTTAACTATAAAAATAGATTCATATTTCACAACCAATAAGGATTGTTGGTAGTGCATGTAAATTATCTACATAGAATGTATACAATGGGCAAATTTCCTAAATAATGGTTAAAATATCTGACATATGGTAGAGCAATAGAGACTAGGTATTATTATTAGAACAATGGTTACAATAAGGAAAATTCATTAAAAATATATAAAAATTTGAAAATAAAAAGTAAAAGGGCTGAAATTAATTAAAACTTTGAAAATATTTCTTGAGTTAATTAACAATTGTATTCACAACACATATAACGAACATTTCATGAATGTAGTATTACTTTTGTAAGTCTAGGAACCCACTCGTGACTTTTTCTTTTCTAGGTCCGAGTCTGAACTTGGTTAATGTTCTTTTGGTACACAGAGTAGGGATGGACCAGAGCTCCAAATACCCAGTCTTCTCATAGGTACAATTCATTGGAGAGCACACGAGCCTTTCTACTCAATTATATGTATGCATGTGTGAGTCTTTAAGATATATATTAATTTTTGGAGAATGTAAATTCAAATCAGTAGAAACAGAAATATGATATAAATCTCTATATTTATATCTATTTATTTTAGATAAAATGCAAAGGACGTAGGTATATTCAGGCATTTTCCTCTCTGGTGCTCAGCAATAATTTATATCTCTTGAATTTAATCCCAAGAAGGAACCTTGAGCCTAGGACATTAAACTAATATATACCTTTTGCCTTTTCATTAAAAGCTCTTTAAGTTTTTTTTTTTTTTTAAATGTTTGATTTGTTCTACCTTTACAGTCATAATTTTCCCCATGTTATTTTTAAATATTCTGTTTGCTTATCAAAGGATCTTCCTTTTGTCTGTTTTATACTTCCTACTAAATAGAGAGTGCTGGTTATCTAATCTCTGACTCTGATTACCTTTATTTTTCAAACAGGGAAAGAGAGATGGATACCTACAGTTAAATAATCATTCCACTACATAAACTCTCTTGTGACATTTTCTAATCACATCTTCTCTGCCAATCAATTTTTCAGGCTTTGAAGCTAGGATTGCATTTCCAAAATTGATTAAAAATTAATTTATACACTACAAGATAAATGCATTAGTTGTTTTTGTATTTTTCCTTTAGCAATTGCTTCACAACTTCTCAGCCTCTTCCATACCCATTTCTTAATTAAATGATCTCAGTAACAATCTAAGATCACCAGGACACTAAATGTAGGTAAAACTGAAACAAAAAAACAATTATGATATTTAATAAAGGAAAGCTTTGGCATTTTATGCAGAGCTAATTGTCTTTATAGATAAGAAATTCTCTAATGAGTATGACAGGTGGCGTTAATAGTGGGGAACCTACACTGGTGACAAATGTAGTGAGAAACCTACATTTCAGTGAATGAGAGGCTGTGTTTATTACTCTGACACTTAAATGTGGAAACATGAACTTGAGTATTAAAATAATTCAAACCTGGCAGAGTTCTCGAACTTGTACTTGACTCACGGTAAATCATATGAAACAATCATGCAGATAGACACAGCCTCTGGATATTCCTGAGGACTGTGTGTGGCTGACGGCCTTAGAATTTCTGTCCTGGACTCTCTGCAAGGGCTCCATATCACCCTTTCTCTGAAAAATTCACTTAGGCCAGCACTCTGGAGAGGAATCCATCAAAACTGCATATAATGGGAAGATTAGCTCATGTTTCTTGCCCATTACCATAACACGTAATTTTTTATTATAATAAATTACTGGAATAATTCTTTAAATGCTACAATTGCTTCATGTCCTCTGGGAGTAAGAATTTAGTGATAGTTCTCTCCAGAGTTAATAGAAATATGAATCTATTTCTTTAAAATCTAATTGAATGTTTATAAGAATCAGTTACTCCATACAGTTTTATGATAAGCAGGGAATCCAAACTTTCATTAAGCTCTAATGACCTTTATAAATTTTCCTGGGTGAAAATGAATCTTGAACTTGGCAACTAGAAAAACAATTAGGACATGGTTATTTCTTGTTTTTTGTACTAGTACATTGTCAACAATAAGGCATAGTGGTTTGATGAATGTGTACTCATGCAGAATAGGAAAAAGGCCACATTTGCATGGAAATTCAATTTATAATGGTTTTATTTTGTATTGATGCTTGGTGAATTGGATCTAAAAAGAGCCATTTTTTAAAGAGGGATCAAACTTGACAAATAATGTAGCTGGGTAAACACTTCCAGTAATTATAACTGTAATTAAACTCTGTTCTAAATAGTGATGTTATGGGGTAAAAAGAAAACATCATAGCTCAACTTCAGAAATTCTAAGATATTTACTAGATGAAGTCAAAGAGACTTTTGTGTTAACATCTGTTTTACTCTTTAAGCAGGGTTAGCATGAAACCCAATTGGAAAGATTAATTTTTTTAAATCACAGGGTTTAATAATCAGGGGAAAGTAATAGGTAAAATGTACTTTGACTTTAGCAAGGTTTTTGATAATATAATTAAATCCATACCTGTTAATACAATATGGCAACATCTAAAATAATACATATATCTTTTCAGGCAGAAATTAGGAAAAAACTGAAAACAACTGTTGTATAAGAGACCAGAAGCACAGAAATGAATAGGTTTTTGGAAAATAGCAATCATTTTGATATACTTCGAACTTAGATTGCACGGAGATGCGAATTCGAGAGGAGACTCGAAAGGCATTGGGAGTTACACTGTGAGGTGCTTTCTCAGACATGTTTACTTAGAAAATCAGTGATGAATTTCAGGGGTAACTGGGACAATGTATGGCAGAGCTAAGCCTGCAGGCTCTGGAGTCAGACTTAAGTATCAGATACATCAATTTACTTATGTGCCCTCAGGTAAATTACATAATTATACTGAATTTTAGCTCCTTGTCTATAAAATGGGATTCATAATAGTTTTTTCCTCACTGGGTTTTAGGGTTGATTAAACATAGAAATCCGTGCAAATCTCTTAACATAGATTCTGGTCATTTAGTATGCTAGCCATCATCATTATCATCATCATTATTAAATATTTCAGAAATATTACTTGAAAGAGAGAGTAGAGGACAGATTCCAGGGAGGCTACACTGTGGACAGTAACTCGGAGACTGCAGTGTCCATATGAGTGTGTAAAGAGAACACACAGGGGACAGCAACGAGATGAGATGAATGCACAGAGAGCAGATGGGAGGGACTGGACTGCACCCAGCGACCTGATAATTCGTCAGCAGGTTTTAATCAATAATGGTCATGATCAATCCAGGAAGCTATGGGCACTGGCAAATTGAAGGATATGGCTGGTATTTTCCAGAACAGGATTGGAATCTATAGAAAATCATACTCTATGGGAGGAGAGCAAATTCAATGAGGAACAGGAAGGATTCCTTCAGGGCAAGCCATGTAAATCAAAGACACAATGAGAAAACCAGAGACTGCAAACCTACGGCAGGGAAAACAGTGTCTGCAGGTGGAAGAAAACGCCTGGAGCATGGCTTTGAAGGAACACACAACAGCAATATTTTGTTTAGAAACCATAGAGAACCATCACATAATTTTTCCACATTATTTTGAATTATTTAAAGTAGTGCTTCATAATTTATCAAGGATAAGAAAGGAAGTGCTTTTCTGTCTTCAATTCAACAATAATAATGGTTTCACCTTTCTCCAAAATTATGACTATCTTAAACTCAGTGCATGCCTTTTAAGTCCCAAAGACTTAAGTATGATGCTGCTGCTCTTCTGGATTAGTCCTTTTGGCCCCCTCGTAGCGTTCCTGCCATCTATTAAGGGGTATTTTCTTAAACCTGTATTAAGAACATCCCAATGTGGTCCTCGGTTACAACAGGTTTCCCTTTGGGAACTTTTTTGGTTGAACTTCCATGTGCAAAGATTCTATTCTAGTGTTTTATGGGGTTGGGTATATATTGCTGTCTTCCTATGTGTTTTTCTGTTCTTAAATCTCTTCTAGGTCCACTTGCCAGTTCACTTAGCTGGTCTGGTCACATAAGGAGATAAGAAACATTAATACATTTATGGTAACCCAATGAAGCATTCTGTACTAGTATGTGTACTTGCTGCCTTCCAGCTACTTCCAATATAATAAGGTTTTAAAAATTCTTGTTCACTTGTGTTCCTAATCAAACTGTTTTCTATTTTCTCTTAAACTAGCCCCAGTATTATCCCCTGAATTCTCTTTATTTACTTCATTCACTCCTTATTTTACCAGATAAACATGGTCAGATCACCTAAGAAAATACCTTCCTCACACTTGGCTTCTTGAGCTCCTCTTGCTGCTGCATCTTCTCATCCAGCTTCTTGAACGTGAAACTCACCCAAGCTTTTTCTTCCTTAGTTTCTATTTATGCCTCAACCTCCTCCAGTTGGGATTGCCTCCCAAACAGTTCACTAAAATAACCTGGTGAAGTCACAATGAGCTCCAAATGATTAAATGCAGTGTAGACTAGACCCTGGGTTAAATATAACACCACTCACTGGTCCCTCCCTCCTCCAGTAACTCATTATTCATCCCTTGCTTCTATCCTATTACATTCTCCTCCAACCACCAATTTATTTCAAAACTTGTTGATGGATTCCCCTTCCTCTGCCCAGCTCTTAATCCTTGGTGTCCCCCAGATCTCAGGCTTCAGCCTGCTTGGTGAGGATGAGCAGGTTTAAACCTCTATCTGCTCTTTCCTCTGCAGCTTCCTTGCTGGGCCTACACATTTGGATGAAGCCCAGATCTAACATGTTCAGAACAGAAGTAGTTATGGTTCCCCTTTACGACCTTTCACCTTTTCCTCTGGACTTTCTTCACGCATTCAGGGTGGGGATGAGACCTAGAGCTTGTTGACGCCTAGGTAAGGGTCTAGCTGATGCCAACTTGGGCAAACTCCTTGAGTAGGAGAAGGAAGACAGAAAAGTCAATGCCCAAGATTAATGCCTGCCCAATCCTTCTCCACATCATTATTGTATATCACAATTAGTCATTCCCTAAATTTGGGCTTTGAGGAGACCCAGTGACTAGAGTTGCTCTTTTCTTCCTGACTTCTGTGTCAACTAAGAAAAAAGATGAGGTGGAAGGAAGGATAAGTATCATCTTTATTACCTTTGAAAACTAGTTTGGAAGACAGGGCTTGGAGTAAGGGATGATGGATCTGCCCCCAAGAATTAGGTAGGTTTGCTCTTTTAAAAAATATATATTTGTATTTATTTTTTATCCCCCCCGTCAAGATGGCTCCCTCATCTGCTGGTTGTCTGCTTGTCCTCTTTAGGAGGCACTGGGAACCGAACCTGGGAACTCCCACGTGGGAGACAGACACCCAATTGCTTGAACCCCATTCGCTCCCTAGACTTGCTCTTCAAGTGACTGAAGGCCGAGACAGCCACGTGCTTGCCCTGCCTGGTTAGGCCCTTAAATGGCTAAGTTAACAGTTTGGAATAGATAGAGAAGTTGATGTCATTGCAGGCAAGGCAGCTTCCAAAGCTTCCTCCAAAAGGAGGCTAACATGAATTTATTCATCCACAATTTACCTGTTCTATAAATTACTAGAGAAGAACATTAACACCCTCTCTCCCCTGTCCTGCCCCAAACCCCAACTTGCTACTAAGGAAACGTTAAAAAATGTTGGTGTGTAGAGAATTAGTTAGAAAAGATGCAGTGACTGCGAAGTAAAAATGTCAAAAAAGAGACAGCTTTATCCTATGGAGAATTATTCGTTAAGTATCTATCAAGGTCTTGAATATGAGTCATTAGGATGTGAATTAAGGATTTCTGAATTAATGCTTTCAGCGGTATATATGAAATAAGGAAATGTTTAAGTATTTTTACCATAAGATGTGACTCCCAGCTAAAAATTTCAACTAAGGTTCATGGATTTGCAATGGGGAGAACAGGTAAACAGCAGGTAAACAGCAAGCCATAAAGATGTAACAAGAAGTATCTATGACAGCTATGAATGCTAATGAATTGTAAGTAAGACCCCTTTAAGATGTTATTTGGGTTAAATGGCCCAACTCAATGAGAGCAGGTATTAATCTGGATTATTGGAGACTTTATAAAAAGAACTCAGAAGTCACAGGTACAGGAAGTCGGTAAAAACTCAGAAGAGAAAGAAAAGGCCATTGCCATGTGACTGGGGTCAGAGATAGAAGCTGAGGAACTACAAGGATTGCTGTAGCAAGCCAGCACTCGAACGCTGCAGTCTTTGGGGAGAAAGCAAGCCTCGCTGATGCCTTGATTTTGGACAATTAGACAAAATCAATTAGTTTCTGGAACTGTGAGCCAATAAAATTCCTCGTGGTTGTTTAAGGCAGCCCATTGTGTGGTATTTGTCATAGCAGCTGGGAAACCAAGACAACTCCCTTCTCCTGACCCCTGAGTGAGTGAATGAGGTATAAAGGACAGTTCTGTGGCAAAACAGAAACAAAAAAATCACAGTGTCAACTCGATTTTGCTGTGGAAGCCCATTTCAAAGAATTAGTTACAAGAAGTGGACATTTCCTTGCTGGTCACAGGTAAATCAGAGAACCCCAAGCAGAGAGTTACAAAGAAATTGGCAGTGGCAGTATCAGCAGGGCAACAGCTAATGCCAAGTGACCAGAAGGATTACAGAACTACAGGCAATCACATTTTGCTGCTCTTAAATATGTAATTGTTCAGAGCAAGTGAGGTCAGGGGGAAAAACCTAGCAAAATCAATAAAATAAAAATTGCAAAAAAGTGAAAAAAAAAAAAGTTGCATAACAATGACCCAATTCAAATCGAGAAAATACTAGCATGGGTGGGGGTGGTAAAGAAAACAGAATAGGTTCCCAGTTAAATCATCCAAAAAGGGAAAAGAAAGAAGAAACCTGCTGGTGGTACTGTCTCATTATAATACATGCTTTTATTGCCAAGTTGCTGGGTTTGAAGATCACACTTTAATAGAGGATCATGTATTTTCATCCATGTATTTGAACTGAAACTAAATAATTTTATTTAAGCTTCATCATAGGCCTTTACCACCAAAACCTTTTTGACATTATTCTATGGCATTGCCTTTTGTGTACTACTATTTGCCTTTAGGAGGATGAGAACAAAAAGAGTTCTTTGAAACTTTTCATTTCATCAACTCAAAGAAGGCATCAAGACGTTCACAATTGCATGACTGTGTATTCACCTCAGAAGGATCCACCAGAGAAACCCCTACCACCTGATTTAATATGAAGAATAATTTTTCTTCTGTGCAATTGGTTTGTTTTTATCTTTTATTTAAAAAACTAATAACTGCATAATCTACCTGGTTTCCTTTCAAAAGTTCGCTGCTGCTAAGTTGTCAAACTTATGACTGACTAGTAGCAAGGGTTGAAGGTGGTGATTAGAGCACACATTTCACATTTCACCTTATCCCCCCATTCCACTTTTCTTACTTTTTCATTCAGCTTGCTTATTTTAAATATCTTTAAAATCTACTTTAATATCTTTCTGGAAAAAGTGGGGGGGGGTAAAAATGACCAAAACATTAGAAAGTAACTTTATTTCAAGTTCAGTCATTTGCATTTCTTTCTTCTCATGTAGCCATATATAAGGAATCATTTTTCCCACTAGAAAGACATTATAAATGAAGTAGCAGAAAGTGCTTTATAAGTCATTTCTATCTCTAATCTACCTTTGTTTCTCCTCAGCACGCCTGGACTATGTACAGGGCAAAATCTACAACTCAGAAATATAATACCTAAGTTTCTTGGAGAATATGAGATTAATTCTTTAGTTTAGTAATAATTATCTTGTCTAGATTACCCACAGAATCCAACCTAAGGGAAACAGAGAACTGTGAGTTTTGTTGTTGTTTTGTTTTTAGGAGGCACCAGGGATCGAATCCAGGACCTCATATGTGGGAAGCAGGTGCTCAACCACTTAGGCTACATCCACTCCCCAATGAAAGTTGGTTTTATCATTTGTTTGTTTTTAGGAGGTACCAGGGATTGAACCTGAGACCTCATACATGAGAAGCAGTTGCTCAACCACTTGAGTTACATCTGCTCCCCTGTGAGATTTTCATAAAGAATAAAATATAATGAATCTTGAACATATTCATATGCCTTAGAGGCATGTCCCAGGTGAACCCCTCCCCATACACCCCCCTATCACCAACATCCCCGTACCAGTGATCCTCCCCTGCCACAGTTGTCACCCTACTGTGATCCAAAATCTCTCCAAAAACGAAGCCAAAAAAAAAAAAAAAACAAACAACCAAATAAAATTAATAAGAAAATAAAATAATTTTAAAAATACAAAAATTAAAACACAAAAATAAAAAAATTGAAATAAAATAAAAATTTTTATACATTGTGTCTTTCATTACTGTTTAAGATCTGTTATCTTGTATGTACAGTGACAATTTCTTCCATTTGTTCCCTCAGTGTCTTAATTTTTTCATTTTATATTCAAAGAAGCTTTAGGCTACAGAAAAGTCACATAGAAAATATAGGGGATTCCCATATAGCCAATGCCTTCCCCCTTTTCCACTTTCCCCTATTAATAACATTTTACATATGGGTGGTACATTTGTTACAATCGATGTACAAATATTGAAGCATTGCTACTAACCATGGTCAATGGTTTACATTATGGTTTATATTTTGCATTGTACACTCTTATAGATTTTGATGAAATTTAAGATGGCCTGTATCAGTTATTGCAATATCATGCAGAACAATTCTAATGCCCTAAAATGCCCTGTGTGGCTGGAGACCCACACAATAACCAAAAGATCGAATTTCCATCCTGGGGATTCCTGTTACATTCTCTAATAGAACGGCAAGAATCCTGAGTACATGGGCAGTGCTTAGTGAAAGAAGGCAGACCATTAGGCCAGGCCCTTGACATTGATGATTGTACTTGTGAACCTGTTTTTGTGAAATTGAATCATAGCCTAGTATTAAATATTGCCTAAGTGTTACCTCCTGAAAGCCTCCTTGCTGCTCAAATGTGGCCTCTCTCTCAGCCAAACTCAGCATATAAATGCACTACGTTCTCCCCAGCATGGGATATGAGTCCCAGGGAAGATCCTCCCTGGCACCAAGGGATTACTACCAAGCACCAACTAGCAATGTATCTGGAAAAAGACCTTGATCAAAAGGGGGAAATGGTAAACACAAATGAGTTTTCATGGCTAAGAGATATCAGAGTGAGTCAGAGGTCATTACAGAGGTTACACTTATGCAAGTCTCAGCAGTATCTCATTGACTGCCACAGTAAACAGTGTCTCAAATAGCAAGGCTCCTGAGGACTCTAGAGATATCCATAAACTACATGCAGGGCAGACAGCTCAAGAATTCAGTACCCTGTCAGTGGGCCTTACTTTCAAATTTATGCTCCACAGTATAAATGAGTTACACTCATTTTTAGGTTCCCTACATATGGCTCTTCTGCCTCTTTTATTTGAACCTATAATTAGCACTATACTTAGCACTTGTTAAATATATGTCCCAGAGACTTAAATCTTTGGTCTGTTCATGTGGCGGTTGAGCCCTGAATCTCAGCAGAGTTGCAACACTTACTCTCCATTTCACTGGACTCATTCAGGACAACTAACAAGGAGATGATGAAGGACAACTAACAAGGAGATAATGATGGACAACACCCATCCCAAGGAACAGAGACTGTCTGCAACTACAAACAAAATAGCTCCTTCTGCTTCATGGGATCTAAGCCCCCCTATCAATTAGGAACAGAGTGGGCATCACCATCCCCAAATCTTCAAGATTGGGAATGATCAATGGAATAAATTAGACATTATTATTCTATTACAGACTTATTAATATTCTTGCAATGGAAGAAATTTTATCATTGATATAAAGGCAATGGCCACCAGAGGTTCTGAGGGGGGAGAGGGAAGAATAGGTATAACACAGGGGCATTTTCTGGACATTGGAATTGTCCTGCATGACATTGCAATGATGGATACAGGCCATTATATGTTTTGTCATATCCTATAAACTTGTGCAGGACAGAGTGTAAACTATACTGTGAATTATAGCTCACGGTTAGCAGCAATGCTTCAATATGTATTGATCAATTGTAACAAAGGTACCACACTAAAGAAAGATGTTGATGTGGGAAAGTTTGGGAGAGGGGATAGGGCATATGGGAATCCCCTATATTTTTTATGTAACACTTAATGTAATCTAAAATTTCTTTTAAAAAATTAAATGTTTTAAAAAATATAATGAATCTTAAAACCTTAGAGTGTGATACACAATGTGGTATAACAAAATAAAGCTTGATGAGGGAGTGTTAAGCACAAAGGAATTTCAATATCATCAGATAATTACAGATGATAATATTGAGAAAAGGATTACGGTTACATTACTAATAAATTTGTAAATATTAAGAAAATCTGAAATCAAGCATGTTTGCAAAGACTTCATCTCTGTTATCATTTGAAAAATGTAGATTGCTGTTAGTTTTTAAGGCAATTTGAAAGGTAAGAGGATGAGAAATAAAATTGAAGTACCCTATTTGGATGGAAGTTCCTTCATAAATATCTGCAATAGTATTCCATTATCCTCTCCTGTCAATGTTATACTTAACATTCTAAGTTACAAATTATCAAAAATTATACTTTTCTTCAAAAGCATGAGGTATGTAAGCCTGATTTTTATAGTGATCATTGAGTTATGATACATGGATGTCTTGAGATTAAAACTAGTAAGTCTGTTTTGCATTTATGCTTTCAAAATGCCAGAACTATCTTTTGGGTACAAGTACATTGAACCCTGTCATATTTAAATATAGAAACTAATACAAGAAATTCAGAAACTAAGACAAAGAATCACAGTAAAAGGAAAATTTAAAGTCTTGATAAGTAACCTGAATATTTTGAGGTATTGTTAGCTATAATATTCTCCAAAATGTGTGAAAAATTCCGTTACATTTAAACTTAAAAATTCAAATTTTTTAATATTTAATTCCTAACAATTTATCAAAATGATAAATAAGTCTTATAAAAGTTCAGTGGTAGACCAGGTTACATTTATTCCTAACTATTACATTCAACATTTCATAAGTCCAAAAATTCTATGCATTTATTTATCATTTTGGCGGCCAATCCCTCATCTTCCACTGCCTTGGTTTAGATCTTCATCATCACTTCCTGGGTGTTTGTAAAAATACCCAATAAGTATCCTAATCTCCAGGTTCATAACATTACAATCCAACTCCAACTAAGCTCGGAAATGTTCTAAAATGAAAACCAAATCTGTGATTGCCATGCTTAGAAGACTAAAGTCAAACTTCCTAGGTTAACAAGGCATCGTGTGATCTTGCAGAGATTAGGGATTGGATTGTTTAAAACCCACCAACCATTTTAACAGCATTTTAGCTTGCCTTGGGGTACTGTAGAGGCTAAAGGGCTAAAAACTGCATTTTCAGACTCCTTTGCAGCTAAAGTTCCAGATGTGTTTTAGGTTCCTCCAATCAGATGTATATATGCAAGAGTAGTGAGAGTTCAGACAAGAAGAATGCATTTTTATAACATATGAGGCATTAATTCATCCATGGTAGCATGATTTTGGATTAGGGAGTTATGGTTGTGAATTCCTGATTAGCCAAGTGGCTTCTTCAAGTGGCAGCCTTCTCATTCAAGGCATAAACGCTATCTTTCCAGAGCTGGCAGCTGTGCTGGAACCTTTCTGATCCTCCAGCTTTCTGTTATTGGCAGAGTCTTAAATTTCCCTGGTTTTGGGGAATAATTTTTGGGAAGTTAGATCCAGTATATTTCTTCATATTAATTTGTGACCTAAAAAAGTTCCTTTGAGCTTAAACTAACTAGAATGTATTCTTTTATCTGTAACAAAGAACTCTGCCTGTCAAGTCATAACTAATGTCAGAAATGTAGCTGAGTAAAGCGTCCTAAAGGAAGTAAGATTCTGAGATTAAGTACTTGGCTGGGTGTAAGGGCAGTGAAGTTCTGGACACCTTTAAAAGCTGGACAGCTGGTAGTGAAAGCAAGCCTTGGACAGTTTGAGTGGCTGCCCCCAAAATGTAGGCATAGGATATTTAAGGACTATGGCTTGAGCTGTAGATTTTCTTAAAGTGGTGATAGTCTCAAGGTTTTAAATGATCAGTTCAAGACTCAGACCGATAATCATGGAATTCCTATGCTTTCCAAAATAGTCGTTTTTTAACAAATCAATTTTATTGATACATATTAATAAAGCATAAACCCAACCAAAGTCTACAATCAATGGTATTACGTATAACCACATAGTTGTGCATTCATCACTTCAATCATTGTTACAACATTTTCATTATTCCAATAATAATAATAAAACAAAAAAAGCTTCATCACTTCTCAATCTCTTTATCCTTCCCCTGCTGTACATAGCTGCTATTCTCAAAACAGTCTCTTTAAACCTTTTTATTTTGAAATACTTTTAAGCATATTATTTACAAAAATAATATAAACCCATACAGACTCCAACATACACCTAACACTTGTCCCCTGATCCACCAGTTTTAAACATTTGCCATTTAATTATCTATCTGTCTATCTATCTGTCTGTCTGTCTGTCTGTCTGTGTCTCTATCTATCTATCTATATCTATCATCTCTATCTTTCTATCTTTTAATCCATTTTCTGAACACTTGTAGGTTTTATATCTCATGCTCCTTGAAAACTTAATACTGCCCTGTACATTTTCCAAGAACAAGGTTATTCACTTATGTAACCACCTTAAGTGCAGCTGTCAAGGTCAAGATATTTGACACTGATATAAACCTTACAACCTATATTTCAATTTTTTCATATGACCCAATAATGTTCCTTTGAGTCTTTTTTCTTCCCTTACTAGAGCCATCCAGGATTATGTTTTGCTTTTAATTGTCATTGTCTCTTTAGTTGTCCTAAAATATATTTTATTTTTTGCAGCAGCAGGAATGATGTAGTTGGAAATTAAAGGAGGAATCTGAGCCCATGTTTGTTGAATTACAATGTCAGTTGAATCCACTGTATTGCTAGATCACTTGGTAGAGCATTGACAAGAAATAAATATGGCCCTTTGATTTGGAATGCCAACAATTGTGCATACCCAGAAGACAAGGGTATTTTTAGGCCCAGTGAATGTTCTGTAAAAGGTGTCCTTAGCCAAGGAATATTTTAATAATCAGATGGACCAAATGACTTACTCTGTGTAAGTCAATTTCTTTCCCAAGAAAACCCTGCTTGTTCAATGGGCACATGAACAAATTGACCATGATGGCAGGAATGGAAATGTAGAAAGGGCTCAACAATACGGACTTCCCTCTTTTTCATGGTAGTGTATTTCTGGCTACTTCTGTTCTGGCTACTGCCACTGCTGAGCACACAGTTTGCCATCAACTGTGCCAAGGCCAAGTCCAAATAGAACACCATTCTCTGAGGGGAGGAGAAGTTCTTAACTTCAGGAATGCAGCCAAAAACATTAAGCTTTGTGGATGGTGTAGGGGGAAGTGATGTGTCCTTACTGAAAGACACTTCTTTTGGGTGTGGATTTGCCTTCCCAGACCAACATGCTGCTTCCAGCAGGACTCCCTGAACATCCTGTTCATGGTCATGATACACACAAAATGTTGCTTTCACATAGGCACTTTGTTTTACAACAAGGGCAGCAACAAAAGTAAGGCAAAGGGCTCTTTGAACAGATACTTCCCTTGTCTTAAATGAAACCAGCCAATTACCCAGAAATGGCTGATCTGATAGGATGTGAATGGCCGTTAAAGGCAGTCATGTGAGCCAGGAGACATCTTGCTAAGACTGGACGCTGTCGCACAAAGTCTGCTCTGAGCCGTGAACAGATATACGATAACTTTCTTCTCGTGACTAGAAGCTATGGGACAAGGAGCCAAGGGCTGAAAGTAAGATTAGATCTGCTCAACATTGC
Source organism: Tolypeutes matacus (assembly GCA_026826555.1). NCBI lineage: Eukaryota > Metazoa > Chordata > Mammalia > Cingulata > Chlamyphoridae > Tolypeutes > Tolypeutes matacus. The sequence goes on along the minus strand of JAKSZT010054341.1, from coordinate 3,920,054 downwards.
TGAGAATTATGCTAAAATGGTATCTGGAGCAAAATTGTTTGAGTTTGAACCCCCCTTCAACCATCTGATAGCGGTGGGACGCACAAATGACTCTCTTTGTGCCTTACTTCTAATCTATAAAAAGAGATAATCATAATAGTAATATATATATGTACATATATATGTATAACTCTGGAGAGTGCCCAACACATAGTTGTTCTTTAGTGCTTGCTATTACTATTGAACGAATGACTGACTTTCACATTTTTACTTCCTATCCTCAGGGTTGGAGCTCTGCTAGACCAGAATTTTAGTACACAAAGGAGGAATACTTCCACCAGGGATATAACAATGATTCCATTGAATGGGAATTTTAGACTTTCAGTTGATCATCTTGGGCTCGTCACCTCAGAGCACCAGTAGGCCATAATAGGGATTATTATGTTTCCTAGGGTTATTGATTCTGGTTATATGAGGGTAATAACGTTTCTGCTATATAAATGGAGCAAGGAAGAATATGCCTGGGAATGAAAAAGTCCTTTGGGGTGCCTTCTAGTACTGTCTTGTCTAGAAGTTCAAGTATTGAATGACTTTAACAAACTAATACAGATCAGATCACCTTAGAAATAAAAGTTTGAGTCATTCCACAAAGAGAAGAATTCCAGTCAGTTGATAAGCCAGCTGTGGGCAGTGAGAACACAAAATGGATAGTGGAAGAATGAAGTTATAAAACCAACAACAGCCTCCTGAACAGTTAAGGCTAGAACAGTCTTTTGTACATTCTTCCTGAATTCGATTTTCTTGTTTTAATCTTTCTATTTCTCTTTTATATAGATAGTCATGTTGATGATGATTGTGGTAGACTCTATGATTTACTCCAAAATTTGCAAGTTACTGAGATATGTTTGTAGCTGAAATTAAAGAAAAATGATAGTCACATTGAGGTGAAGGAAGTGAATGATCAGTGACTGTAAATCATCATGTGCTGTTTGTAGGAGCTGCAAGAATCTTGAAGGCAAGATTTTTACCTCCCATCAGAAGAGGGACCTGGACAAAGATTTGGACAGAACTTAGTGCAGTTTCTCACAGGCTATTCAAGAACAAATGACCCTGGCCTCTGACAAACGTGATCCGAATTGGACAGTCCTCCTGATGTAGGAAAGGTGGACTTTGTGCGGTGAATCTAAACTGGCCCTTAATCTTGGAAGCTAACCAAGAGTGAGAGACAGAAAGGTGGTCTGGTAAGAAACCCAAAGGCCAGGACTGGGCCTGTAGCTCAGCGTTATTAACATCTAATAGCAGTTGTAAGGCAATCAGTAATCTTGGAAGCTTAATAAATTCTCGTTAAATGTTATATTCTGTTCTCTGCAGTGTTGGGAAGTAAGATGAGAAGCTGATCTCACATTTGAGTTGAAGGCCAAACTGAGGGTGATAACCGTGATCGCCAGTGGAAGAAAGCAGTTTTCAAATGAGTGATGGTGTCACTAATGGGCTGCAGGGGAGGTTCCTAAGAGGCAAGGGGTGGTGGAAGGAAGGAAATTGAACTCACTATGAATGTATGAGAGGCTACCCTGAAAATTCAGAGAGATGGAGGATATTTTTGTGAGGGCTTTATTTCTGGCATCAAGCTAATGGTACTTGAGCACAGTAATTGATGTCAACAAAAGTCTGTTCTGCAATTATAGTCCTGGGAAGGCAAAACATTTTGGCTTCACATTAACTTTCCTATTTAATTCTTGCACAGATTCAGAGAGGTAATAATTCTCATTCCCATTTCACAGATAATGAAATTGAGGTTTATAAAGGTGACTTTCCCAAAGTCACATTGCTATGGAGTGGGAGAATTAGGGTTTCAACCAGTTTTCTTGACCGTAAGGCAAGGAAATCTTACCAAGTCAGATAATTTAAAACCTATATTTCTTATTATTATTCAAGTTGATAATTGTGCCCTTGAGACTATTTTAGACAGTTTGCTAATTTTAAAAAGTGCATGGAAATACCGGTTCTCAAAGTTTACTCTACATTGAATCACCTGGGGTGCTATAAAAATTGTGATGCCTGTGTCACACCCCAAGTGATTCTGATTTAATTGCTATGGTGTTCAGCCTGGACATAGGCATTTTATAAGGCTTTCTAGATGATTTTAAAATGTGCCCAAGTTTGAAAACCAATGCATAGAGAGAACAGTAATAGCTTTTGTCTTATGTAAACATTTTTTGACTGAGCATCATGGCCAAGATGCCTGGTGAGATGGTCCTACCTGGTTAGAATAATGGTGGTATCGGAGTGATTTCTTAATAAAATAATTTCTGAATGGTCAAAACAAATAGTACTTAACATATGGTAGGTATCACATAAGAAATGTTGGTTGAGCTAACTTCTACCAGTGGTGGTAGAATCTTTTTATTTTTTTATTTTTTGAGATACCAGGGGCCGGGGATTGAAATCAGGACCTCATATGTGGGAAGCTGGCAACCAACCACTGAGCCACATCAGCTACCTTGAACTGATTTTTCCATTTGTTTTGCTTGTTTTTTGTTTTTGTTTTCATCAGGAGGCACGGGAGACTGAACCTGGGACCTCCCGTGTGGGAAGCAGGTGCTCAACTGCTTGAGCCACATCCACTCCCTAGAAATCTTAAAGGCATGCTTTAATAGATTAATAAAAATGAATCCAGTTAGAGAGCAGAGAGTGGAAGTTAGGAGTCTAGATTTAGGGACCAGATTGCCTAGATTCAGATCCCACTTCCTCTATTCCCCAGCTGTGTGAACTAGGACAATATTTTCACCTCGTGTACATAGATTTTCTTATCTGTGGCAGTAGTGATGGTATTTATCCCATAAAATTATAAGAATTATGAGAGGTAGGGTCCTGGAAGAGAGTCAGGGGTAAAGTAAGCTCCACATAGGTGCTTGCTTTATTTCAGCTATTTACATGGGAAATGTTTTAGCAACTTTGTTTCCATAAGGATTTAAAAATTTACTAAATTGTTTTTACTGGTCATTTTATTATTACTTGATTCTGTTATGTGTACCATCATATGGAAAATCTTGCTGAATACATACAAATTTAGTACAGTTCTTATCTATGTTATCATCCACTTTGAAACAATGAGATTTGAACTGTTAAGTAATAAATTTTATTTTCATGAAACATCAACAATTAAGTTTCTGAACAAGTTATTTTTCCCATCATCTATTCTGAATTAAAATACATTTTGCTTAATAGTATATTAAGTAATATAAAATTCCTCCCATTGATGAAATATCAGAAATGTTGATGCAATTGTTAATCAAAAAGCACTACATATTGCAAAAACATTGCAAAGCTATTCATGTAGGTAAAAAATTTGTGTAGGTAAAAATATAAAACAACTTTAACAGAAAGGAAAGAAAAGAAAGCTGAAACCATCAATATCTATTTGGTGGTTTGGAGTGATATACCCCAGGAAAACATGTTCTTAAACTTATTCCATTCCTGTGGTTGTGAACCCATTTTAAATAGGACTTTTTGATAAGGTTACTTCAAATAAGGTGAGGCCCAATGGAATGAGGATGGAACTTAATCCTAATACTGAAAGCCTTGTAGGGAAGGCCACACAGAGTGAAAGCCACAGAGAGCATCCAGAAGCCAGAAGTCAATAGAACTCAGAGGAGCCAGGAGGGGCCGCCATGTGCATTGCCATGGGACAGAAAAGTCAAGGACCAAGGGTAGCCGGAAGCCAGCCCCAGAACACTGTAGTCTTCTGGGAGAAAGCATCGCTTTAATTTCGACTTGATTTTGGATTTCTCTTAGCCTCAAAACCATGAGCCAATAAATTTTCACTGTTTAAGCCACCTCATTCCATGGTATTTGATTTATTAGCCAGGAAATTAAAACAATTTTCTTGGATTCCAGTAATTTTAATGCAGAAAAAACATAAACACCCCCAAAATTAAAAGACAAATAAAAATTAACTCAGTCTCCACTCTCAAGTGATGTCAATTCTGAGAAGATTCCTTGAATAAATTCTATACATAGAAGGGCTAAATGTAGATTTTAATTTTCATTGCCTGTGGTTATCCTATCCAACTTCGGACAGATGTTACCTATCAAAATGTTAGGTCCTTTTAAACCAAAAGTTTCAGTGCATGTCAGAATTATGTCTTAAGAATGTCACAGACTTACAGAAGTGAATCTGAACTTTGGTTGACTGCAATTGGGCATATCTTACTCTCCTATACATAAAAATTGCCGATATCAAGATGCAGCTGAACATTAATTACAAGTTGGAGAATATGGATTTGCTGATTCTGGATGAGTATGGAATTCAAAATCTTATATTTTATCACATTTGAATAACAAAGCCTATTTCTCATTTGAGGCAAACTATATTTAGACACAATGGACAAGTATCCACCGCACATCGCCTCACACGAGGCCATATCAGACTCTGCAAAGAAAGACTTGTGAACAACAGTGTATAAGGTTACACAGATCAATTTTAATTATTTTTTATAATCATGTCATTAATTTAATACTTTTACCAGGAAGTATGCCGTGCTGGTTAAAAAGCATTAATTTTAACATATCAGCGATAGCACAACTCAGGCAAATGGAGAAAATGTCAAAATTAAAATAATGGCTATTGGTAGAATTCTCGGAAGGTTGAACAACTGATTGCAGGGAATTGGATAATACATTGTGGACTCTTTTAGTTTGGTTCAGACTAACTTTTTCCTTTGTTTCCTAAATTGCTGCCATTGTAATTATAAAACGTTTACTAAAATTCAACATAATTAGATTTGAGTAGAATTTTAAGAATTGGATCACTTGTAAAATTTAATTTTAGCTATTTTTTTCCAAACCTAATATAACAATGCCTCAAAGCAGTTTCAATGAATAGGAACCAATAATAAGAATAAAAACTTTAATGACAAGAATAAAGACTTCTTAGAAGTATTTTTAATCCTAAACTACAAGATAAAGACTAAAAGGAATGCTATTAATAGTCATGACTGCTAAGGGACCTGGTAGTAGATAATAGGGAAATGATAATCCAGATAACGATGTCATTAGAGGAGAATGACAAGTTGTATAATGGTTACTTCTGAAAAACTGTTAAGTTTTGGTCTAGCAACAGAATGTCTCTGCCTATTCATCTGTATGAAAATTTAGCACTTATTGTCAAACACTTGAAGGTAAGAGGTCTCCACAGAATTGTATGGTGTTTTAGTCTTCTAGGCTGTTGAAATGCAAAATCCCAGAAATGGTTTGACTTTTACAATGGGGATTTAATAGCTTACAAACTTACAGTTCTGAGGCTGGGAAAATGTCCAAATCAAGGCACCATCAGGTGACGCTTTCTCACCAAAGACCAGCTGCCAGTGGTCCTGGACTCCTCTGTCACCAAGGCACATGGTAGTATCTGCCGGTTTCTCTCTTCTGGGTTCTGTTGCTTTCAGCTTCTGCTTCCCTGGCTTTCTCTCTCTCTTCCTTTGAATTTCATTCTCTTATAAAGAACTCCAGTGGGAGGATTAATACCCACACCTTACTAAAGTATCCTAATCCAAAGCCACCCCCCCACACAATAGGTTTTCACCCACAAGAATGGGTTAACTTTAAGAACATGATCTTCTGGGGTCCATTCAGCTTCAAACAGTCACATATGGCTTAATCATCACCTGTGCTCTCAAGCTGCTTTAAATTTTTTTCTAATTAAAAAATTTTTTTACTATTGTATATTTCATTTAATCCTCACAAGTGTTGACATTCATAAGGATTTGGAAGCATTTTCAATTATCACCCTCATCTAAATCTTATTTAAGGAAACAAAAATGTATCAAATAGTTTTGATAAAATTATATATTTTTAATTGTGACATGACAACCTCTATTTTCTATTTTTTACACTGAAATATAATTTACATTCGGTGAAATATATTGATCCTCTATGTAGAGCTTGATGAGTTTTGATAAATGCATACACCCTGTTTTAGTTTTCTAAAAATTGCCAAAAGCGATATACCAGAAATGGGTTGACATTTACAATGGGGGGTTATTGGCTTGTAAGCTTACAGGTCCAAGGCTGAGAAAAGTGTCCAAATCAAGGCATCATTAGGTGACATTTACATTTGGGGTTATTGTCACATGGGAAGGCACAAGGTGGCATCTGCCAGTCTCGGCCTTGTCCTCTGGGTCTGTTGCTTTCAGCTTCTGGCTCCTCTGTCTGTGGCCCTCTCCCTGCTTCTATGGGCTCCTCTCTGAGCTCCTGTGTCTTTCTATCTGTCTCTGCATCCCCCATTCTCGATATTCACCTGGTTTACAAGGAACTGCACTAGGAAGATGAAGACCCATGCTGGGTCATGCCCTGTTGAAGTGATCTAAGCAAAAGGAAGGTCCCACCTACAATAGGTTTACATCCACAGGAATGGATTAGCTCTAAGACATGATCTTTTCTGGGGTCCACAAAAGACTCAAACTATCACACACCCATATAACCCAGATCTCTTTCAAAACATTGAATATTTTCTTTACCCTGGAAATTTCCTTTATGTACTGTTCTGGCTAATCCTCACCCTTGTCCTAACAAAAGGCAACAATTATTTGCCTTTCTTTCATCATAGTTTAGCTCTTGCCTGATCTAGAACTTCATAGAAAGAATTTCTGCTTAGCATAATATCTGTAAGATTTACCCATATTGCTGTGTATATGAGCAGTTCTTTCTTTTACAGTGCCTAGTATTGCATTTTATGAATACAGCACTATTTCTAAACACATTCTTCTTGTCGATGTACATTTGGGTTGTTTCCAGTTTGGGGTTCTTATATTAAAGCTGCAATGAATATTCTTGTAGAAGTTGTTAATTTCTCTCATGGAAAGTTTTATGAGTCATAAAGTAGATATATGCTTAACTGCTTAATAAAAACCCTGCAAGATGTTTTTACAAAATTATTGTACCATTTAACATTTCCACCAGCAATGTATGAAATTCCCAGTTGCTTTCATGTCATTTTCAACAATTCATATTTTAAATCTTTTAATTTTGGCCATTTTAGTGTGTGCCGTGGTATCTCATTATGGTTTTAATTTGCAATTTCATAATGACTAATGATATTGAGCAATTTTTCGTATATATATATCAAATATTTGTATATCTTCCTTATGAAGTTTTTTCTAAGTCACTGGCCCATTTTTTATAGAATTGTTCACATTTTTACTACTGAGTTGAATGAATCCTTTATATATTCAGGGTGGAAGTCTTTAGTTAGATAGAGATATTACAAACATTTTTTTCCAGTCTGTGTCTTGCATATTCAGTTTCTTAATGGTACCTCCTGATGAACAGGCATGTTTAATTTTGATTAAGGCCTTACTTATCATTTTTTCTTTCTTGATTAATTTTTCGGTGTCATGTTTTATATTTGCCCGCTTCAAGATCTCCTGTGCTTTGCTCTAAAAGATTTACAGTTTTAGTTAATGAGGAAAGTACTATTATTATTTTCACTTGACAGGAGAAGAAACTGAAGCAGATACTGGTAAAACCACTTGCCTGAAGTCTAACATTACTTGAACAGGATTTCATCTTATGAAATCCGCAGTCATCGACACTGAACTATGCTCCCACTGATTTCCTAGAGCAGAGAAAATAGAACCACAGGGTTATATACTTTTTTTGACTTTGCAACACTTTTTCAAAGAACATCTATTAATATCTTATTGAACATTCATGTCCTATGGAGAACAGTTTGGGAAATGTGTGCCCAATAAATATTCATTGACTGAATTAAATCTCTATAATAGAAAAAGACATTAGACATTCTACATTCTAATAGTCTTGTCCAATGGCCTGGTGTTTTGGAAGTGTGCCAAGGTGTCACAGAGAGCTTATATGGTTGTGTGTGTTCCCAAGTACAAAAAGGGTTTATTGTCTCTTTATTGCTCAGATCCTCTCCTTAAATCATCCTTATATCTAGTTATCAGCGAGTTTTTTTTCTTCCTGGATCTGGCAGGCACTGCTGACCCTAGAAGGTGGTGTTTATTTATTGCTGTGAGTACAATGCAGAGAACATTTTATGACAGTCGTAGCAGTGGTAGACTTCATGTGTCACTACTTTCCTCATTTATCTCTTTTGGAGTGTAGGGTTGCCAGATAAAATACAGAATCGCCAGGCATATTTGAATTTTAGTAAATGACAAATATTTTTTTAGTATAAACATGTCCCATGCAATACTTGGATCATGCTTATACTAAAAATGTTGTTTATCTGAAATTTGAATTCAACTGAGTATTCTTAATATTTGTTTGGCTGAATCTGGCAACAATGGTTGGGGGATAGGGTATGTATCTGGTGTATGAGATAAACCATTCTCTTGCTAACTTAAGAGCTTCATGCCTTCAGTGTGGATGTGTCGTGGCATCCAGAGCTCCTCTCAGCTGGAGGGTGATTGTCAGAGGAGTTCGTTCTATAACCCATGAGAACGAAGCGCTCCTACCTAGGAGAATAATAGTGCACTCATAAAAATGATTTAAAGATGTTATAAGGATATTTTGTACTCAAGTCTACTAGGAATGGTAAAGTGCCCTATTACACTATATTATTATCACAACTTTTAGGAACAAGGAATGGATGGAATATGAGAATGACAAAATCTTCTACATTAAAGCATATTTAACTTTAAAATCGTGGGATAGAACCCAATTAAGTGGCAGAAGGTATACTAACATAATGTTGAGTTTGCAAATTTAAATACACAAAAGCATGGCAATCTAGACAATAAAAATTCCCTAGCAACATTAGCTCACCCACATGGTCCATTATGCATAATAAAGTCAGCATTTAACAACGAGAAATGTTGTTCATAGCACAGAATATGTGCAACGTAAGACATTAACAATTTCCATATTGCTTTATTTATGTCAAGGATTCAATATTCTCATTACACTAATGTAGAAAGAGTTACTTGGAATGCACAGCCTCTCATTAAATCTTTCATAATTAACTTGGGTTGCCTTTCATTTCAGCAACATGGAAAAGTTCATTCTTACATCTAGAGAATGTGTGCTATCGTGTGAGCATTCAGAATGCACTTCCTAAAATTACTTCAAACTTGCTCTCTGTGGTTACTATTCTGGAAAATACGCCAATATTTGTGATTCTATTATATAGTTTCTGCTTTTTTAGTAAAAACTGGAGCTTCCTCACCGCATGGTGATCCTGACTAGTCCTTTCTTGCTGTTTGACCACAGGTGAGTTATGCCTCAGTTTCTTTATTTGTGGAACCAAGATAATAATGGTTTCTAACTCATAAGGGTACCATGATAATTAAATCAGTTGATATCTGTAAGTCTCTTAGAGTAGTTTTTCACACTAAATATATCCAGTTAAAAATATATTGGGGGTCGGATGTGGCTCAACTGGTTGGGCATCCGTCTCCCATATGGAGGGACCCGGGTTCGATCCCTGGGACCTCCCGGTAAAAAAAAAAAAAAAAAAAAAAAAAATATATATATATATATAGTACAGCCAGGAAACTTTTGTTAATGTAAGTATTTAATTTGTGTTAATGATAAAACATAAATATTTATTTCTGTATCTATAGATATAATTAAGAAGTGTATGAACATGATATTAATAACGTGAGTGCAGATTTTAAGGAAAAATTTAACCTTTAATTTTTAAATGGAAGATTGTCTCCTAAGGGAAAGATAAGTTAATTTAGTAAGTGCAGAGCCTACATTTTGTAGGATCCCAAGAGACTTTTGTGACAGTAGGCAGCACAACTAAATGAAAATGGTCAGAATCAGATAAGCGCTCTCATCTAGGCCACAAAAAATAGTTCACCAATATTTGAGGGGTCCCGAGTCTAGCTTTGCCTAAAAAGTTGCTCACACCAATATGAAGAAGCTGATCACATTCCCATGGCCCAGTGCCTAGAAGCAAATGATAAATTCACATCTGCTGGGGATTGATTCATGTCCCCCATAAAATTCATGTTCAGTTCCTAACCCTTGGTCCTGTGGGTGTGAACCTATCTGAAAGTAGGACCCGTGAAGACGCAATTAGTTACCGTGTGCCCAGGCTGAAGGAGGGTCGGCCTGAATTCCAGAAGGCTGAAGTCCTTTAAAGTAAAGAAAATTGAAGACAGGAGAAGCGAGAATCCAGAAGAGAAAGGGGAAGTTGCCACCGTGTGCGTTATGGCACACCTCATTTTATTGTGCTTCACTTTGTTGTGCTTTGCAGACATCGCATTTTTTTACAAATTGAAGGTTTGTGGCAACCTTGCATTGAGCAAGTGCATTGAGCCCATTTTTCAAAGAGCATGTGCTCACTTCATGTCTCCGTGTCTCACTCTGCTAATTCTCTTAATCCTTCTTCATTACTATTGTATCAGTGAGCTTCGATGCTGTTATTGTGATCGTCTGGGGACACAATGAACAGTGCCCGTGTAAAGTGGTAAGCTTAATGGATAAATGTTGTGTATATTCTGTCTATTCCACCAGCTAGCAGTTCCTGCCTCCCTACCTATCTTCAGGTCTCCTTATTCCCTGAGACAGGACAATATTGAAATTAGGCCAATTAATAACCCGACAATGGCCTCTAAGTCTTCAAGTGAAAGGAAGAGTCACAGGTCTATCACTTTAAATGAAAAGGCAGAAATGATTAAGCTTAGTGAGGAAGGCATGTCTACAGTCAAAAGAGGCTGCAAGTTAGGACTTTTGCATCAGTTAGCCAAGTTGTGAATGCAAAAAGGAAGTTACTGAAGGAAATTAAAAGTGCTCCCTCGGTGAACTCATGAATGATAAGAAAACAAAAACCGCACTTTTGCTGATATGGAGAAAGAGTCAGTGGTCTGGATAGAAGATCAAAAGAGCCACAACATTCCCTTCAGCCAAAGCCTAAGCCAGAGCACGGCCCTAACTCTCCTCAATCTTATGAAGGCTGAGAGTTGAGAAAGCTGCAGAAGAAAAGTTTAAAGCAAGCAGAAGTTAGTTCATGAGGTTTAAGGATTGAAGCCATCTCCATAACATCAAAGTACAAGGTGAAGCAGCAAGTGCTGATGTAGAGGTTGTACCAAGTTATCAAGAGCATCTTCCTAAGGTAATTGGTGATGGTAGCTACACTAAACAACAGATTTTCAATGAAGATGAAACAGCCTTCTATTGGAAGCAGGCACCATCTTGGACTTTCAGAGGTAGAGAGAAGTCAATGACTGGCTTCAAAATTTCAAATGAGAGGCTGAATTTCTTGTTGGGCGCTGTATTAGTCAGGGTTCTCTCAGGAAACAGAATCAACAGGAGATATCTGTCAATAATATGAGATTTTAAAAGAGTCTCTCATGCGACCGTGGGGATGCACAAGTCCAGGTTCCACAGGCAGGCTGCAAACCAGGGGCTCCGATAAAAGTCCCATGAAACGTCCTTGATGAGTTTCTGGGAGAAGTTGCCTGTCCAACAACGAGTTGGGAAATTCTCTCTGAATGTTGAAATCACTTCCCCTTTTAAGGCATTCAACTGATTGGATAAAAGCATCACCCATTGATGATGCCATCTCCCTGATTGATTGATGCAGATGTGATCAGCCATCCAGGCAGTAAACTCACTGGTGATCGAAGTCCATAAATGCTCTTGTATTACAATTAGCCCAGTGCTTGCTGGACCTAACACATGGACACAATTACCTGGCCGAGTTGACACATTAACCTAACCATCACAGGCACTAATGCAGCGGGTGACTTTAAGTTAAAGCCAATGCTCATTTGCCATCTGAAAATCCTAGGGCCCTTAAAAATTATGGTAAATAGACTCTGTCTGTGCTCTATAAATGGAGCAACAAAGCCTGGATGACAGCACAATATAGTACACAGCATAGTTTACTGAATACTTTGAGCACACTGTTAAGGCGTTACTCATTGACAAGGCACCTGGTTACTCACGAGCTCTGATGGAGATGTACAGTGAGATTCATGTTGTTTTCATGCCTGTTAATACAACATCCGTTTTGCAACCCATGGATCATGGAGTAATTTTAACTTTCAAGTCTTATATTTAAGAAATACATTTTGCAAGGCTATAGCTGACATACATAGTAATTCCTCTGATAGACTGGGCAAAGTCAATTGAAAATCTTCTGGAAAGAATTCACCAATCTAGATGACATTAAGAACATTTGCAATTCATAGGAGGAGGTCAACTTATTAATCATTAACACGAGTTTGGAAGAAGCTGATTACAACCCTTACAGATGACTGTGAAGGATTCAAAACTTCAGTGGAGGTAGTAACTGCATTTGTGCTAGAAATGGCAAGAGAAGTAGAATTAAAAGTGTACCCTAAAGACGTGACTGAGTTGCTGCAATTTCATGATAAAACTTGAACGGATGAGGAGCTGCTTCTTATGGATGAGCAATGAGATTTGCTTTTTTCAGATGGAATCTATGCCTGGTGAAGATGCTGAGAACATTGTTCAAAATCAAAGGACTTAGAATATTGCGTAAACTAAGTTAATAAAGCAGTGAAAGGGTTTTGAGAGGACTGGCTCCAATTTTAAAAGTTCTGTAAGTAAAATGCTATATACCATAATTTTAAAAATATCTTATTGCTAAGAAATGTTAATCATCATCTGAGCCTTCAGCAAGTCATAATCCTTTCTCTGGAGGAGGGTCTTCCCTCGATGCTGATGGCTGCTGACTGATCAAGGTGGTAGTTTCTGAAGGTTGGGATGGCTGTGGAAAGTTCTTAAAATAAGACAACTTTGATGTTTGCCACATGGATTGACTCTTCCATTCACAAAAGATTTCTCTGTAGCAGGCTCAGATGATGATTAGCATTTCTTAGCAATAAGTATTTTAGGGTATGTGCATTGCTCTTTTAGACATAATGCTATTGCATCCATTTTTATTTCAAATACTTGAGATTTAACAAAAAGTCAGTAAAATACTGCCACAGCTACCACCAACTTTGTAGCACCTGCTGTCCTCATGTTTGGCTTCTCAGTCTACGGTACTTTCTCATTAAATAAGCTTCACTAATCCAGCAAGATGGTCAAGGGTCCGAGGGGTCTGGGGTCTGCCGTCAGCATCAGCTTTGACTTAGCTTCGCTGAGCATTCATATTTTCATCAGCCTCCTGCCCACCGGTCTGGCCTCCCAGTGGTAAGTTCTGCTGGAGGAATACGGGACCGCCAGTGCTAACTCCTACTCGCTCCTCCGCTTCCTCCCCAGCTCTTCTGACTTCCCCTTTGGCATTTAATTTTTAGTGATATTTAGATTATGAGAGTAAGCAACCTAAAATTTAAGGATCAATTTTACTGCTACATTTTAATAAAGCATACAATTCCTCCAAGGATGTACAATCAATGGTATTTGCTATAATCACATAGTGGTGCATTTATCACTTCAACCATTATTAGAGCATTTTCTTTATTTCATTATTAATAATAATAACAAACAAACAAACAAACAAAAAACAGACAAAGAAACAAACAAGAAAATTCCTCACCTCTCAGTCTTTCTAGGCTTTCCCCACTGTACATAGCTGCTGTTTCTGGCTAGTCCATCCAAAGTGTATAATCACTGGCTTTTAGTATAATCACAATGTTGTACATTCATCATCCTAAAAATTCTAGAACAATTTCATTACTCCAAAAAGAAAGACTCCACACCCCTTAGCATTCGTTCCTTATACCTGTATAACTAATCTTTCATCTTTATGAATTAGCTTATATTCACATTTCATACAAATGGAATCATACAATATGTAGTACTCTGTATCTGGGTCTCCTTCACTTAGTATAATGTTTTATTTTGTCTGATGTTAACATTATGCAGTTTTAACTTACATTTGTTCAGCAAAAAAGAAAAAAAAAGAGAAAAGAAAAAGAAAGGAAGAAAGAAAAAAAGAAATCCTGAAGTTGATATTACTCCTCAAAGTGGACTTTTTGTTTAATTTATTTTTCATTGATTAAAAAATAAATAACTAAATAAGTATATTAAAAATAATAATAAAATAAAAATAGTCACAATAAAAATAAATTTAAGGATCAAGTGGATAGGATAATTTCTCGATTTTAAAACTTTAGTTTGTTTCAGGATAAAATTTCCTTTACTAAAACAAAATGAGTTTTAAATTTTAAACAGTATTTATATTACTTACACAATTAAAAAAGCTCTAAATTTAGTAACATGTATATTTTTGGGAGGTTTTTTTTGAAGAACAATAAAAACTTACTTTGAAATTATGCTCCTATCTACCTAATAAATGAAATGTGTTCTATTGGGTCTCCATTTTTAAAGAATAGAATTAGATCCCCATCTTATATCATTAAAGAATGAAATCCAGAATGAAATTTATGGTCTATATAAAAGTATTATAATTATTAGAAAACAAAAAATATTAGAATAATACATAGGAGAAAAAAGTTTTGTAATCAAAAAGAGGGAAAGTCTTCTTAAGCAAGAATTAAAAGCCAGACACCCTAAATCCTTGCTACTCTAAGTGTGGATGGTAGTTTTCTGGGCATTTGTGGAAAATACCACCTCTTAGACCTCACCCCAGGATGCGTAGTTTAACAAAATCCTAAGTGATTTGTATGCACAATAATCAGTGCTTCTGAAACCTGTGTGTGCCTCAGGATCACCTGGGGGAGACTAAGTCCCAAAGCCACACCTATCAACTGAACTTGACTCTTCCATTGTGGGGGTCCAGAATGCAGTGCTTTGTGGAAGGATCCCTAAATGATTCTACATGTGGTAGAAAAATAGGGAACAAGTGTTCTAGAGAAAAATATGAATAATTAATTCTGTGACACTTAAAGTTAAAAAGACAAGGGTAGCTTCAGAGTTAGTTTTCCTAAAATGCAAAGGAAAACAATAAAAAAAAATTAACAACCACATCAACGTAATCAGTCACTGACCACATCTTGAACTTTCACAGAAGAATAATTACAAATACCTAACAAACTTCTGAACAGATGCTCGACCTAACTAATGAAGAGGAAATTATACATACAAATAACAATGACATACTATATCCCCCCTATCAGACTGCCTAAAATTAAAATGATTGGTGATATCCATTATGGTGAGGATGGGAGAAAGGGGAAATCTCTTTTGGGAGCATGATTAGTATTTCCTTTTTGGAAGGCAATTCGATTTTATCTATCAAAATTTCAAATGTACAAATAATTTATCCCAATAATTTCACCTCTTCGAATCCTTACTCTAAGGAGTATCCACACAATTGTACAAATGTTTATGTATCTGTAAGGGAGAAAAATTAGAGGCAACCTACATTTTTGTCAACCCTTAAATGTTAATTATGGCAAAACCTTACTGTGGAAAACTATTCAGTAGTTAAGAGAATGAGTGAGAGCTACATTACTGACAGAAAGATATTTATGAAAAGTTGTTGAGTTAAATTAAGCAAGTTATAGATATTTTTGCTTTATTTTTCTTTAAAAATTTATCTATAAATGGAAAGCTGGGCACAGTGCCCATCCAACTGTTAAAATTGGTCTCTACTGGGGATTGAAGTTAAAGGGGTGGATGGAGCACCTTTAATTTTAGTATTTACACTGTGGTATTTTTTTCCAACCTTCCTTCAATTCCTTTGTACTTAAAAAAACTTTATCAGAGCTAACTGCTATAAAAAATTGGACATTTTGGAGGTGAAACACAGAAGAAACAAGCAAAATCTTGTCATTTTTCTTTCTTTGGGGTCTAATGGGCAAAGAAAAAATAACCTATACAACTACGTAAACTTTAAGGACTTCCTTTAAAAATTAGACTTTAAATTAAATAATTAAAAATTTTAGATGTCACTTGGTAATTGAGTTCATATTAAACTATGAAAATGAACAAAGAATGTTTGACTACTTGCCTGGGGTTACACAACTGAAATTAGGTCACAAGAAATGTTAGGTAGTAGGAAGTTTCTTGGAGAGACTAAGACTATGAAGTCTAATTTGCATTATGGCATGATTTGGCAGGAGTGTTGGCAAAATCTGGATACAAAAATCATTTAATAACCTCCTGTAAATTCTTAGCTCTGCAATATACTCACTACAGCCCCTCACTTCATAGTAGTACACAAAAAATAACATCAATTGTGGCCAGAGGCTGGGAGTTGATTACAAAGAGGCACAAAGAAACTTTTTTTATGATGAAAATATTCTGTGTCTTGATTTTGATGGTGGTTAAATGGCTGCATATATTTGTCAAAATTCAGAGAACTATATATCTAAAAACATGGAATTACATTTCAATAAACTTGGCCTAAAAAATAAAACACAGCATCAATAACGAGCAAACTACCTAGTAGTTTGGTATCTACTAGGAGATGAGTTGAACAGGCTGAGAGTATACGACAAAAAATTTTTTATTTTATAAGACATTATTTTAAAAGCAACTAGCATAAAATCCTGTTACCTGTAACATCTATAGGATGTATATCTATATGAAAAAATGTAGGGATCTTTAGATTCCCCTTATTGTTCACAAATACACAATTCTTTAATAATAGTTCTTGAAACTACTTGGCAAACTAAATCTAAGCAGAAACAGGAATAGGAGTAGTATGTATGTATCTATTTTGTTCTATTCTGTTGCCTGAAATGGATAGTGTGAACTTGGGAAAGGATGCTATAAATATGAAGGCAGTCATTGGATTTTGATTTTTGTTCATATTTTAGAGAGTAAAACTGCATTTTCCTGGATAATGGAGCCTCAAGAATAACTAAAATGTGACTTGAACTTTAGATTTATATAACTGAAATTAAACTATGTACCATGTACCAGGGCCTTTAGCTTAAAACCATTTATTAACACTGACAATGCACATTCCTATGAAAATCATGGTAGTGTAATTTTCCTCCCTTTCATTCCCTTAAATAAACAAGTGACTATTCCCTTAAGAGCCATAGTTCATTATGTAATAATGCAGTGTCCTGCCCCAATAGCCACATGTCACACTGAGTGGTGAAAGGCTGGCATTTGTAGAATGCTATTTTTTAGGAATTATATTGCTAAAATCAAAGAACTTCATTAAAATAAAAATAAAAACTAAATGCTACCCTAAGTATTTTGGGAGTGGGGTAGATGTATAATTCTTTTGCCCCCTTAATTGATGTTGACATATTCAAAAACAAAATCAAAGAAACATTGACTTATAGAGCTTCCTCCTTATTCTTCAGGATTAATTTTACTTGGGATCATCACATCTTCAACAGATGAAAACACCAGTCATTCTCCCTCTGTTCTCCAGGGCAGACATACAAAGTTGTTTCCAAGGCAATAGGACAAACCCTACCCCGAGTGGCTGTTAAACCTGTGTAACCTGCACAATACAAGAGCTCTTGACTGCTATGGCATCAAACTCATTTCAGAAGTGAGGCCAATTGAGAGTGACAGACTAGCTTCTGGGAAGGCTGACTTGGCACAGTGGGGAGCTGGCTTAAATACTAAGAGGCAGAGAAGAAATATAGATTTCCTGAGTGGAAGTTATTTTTCTATCGACATTGTGAAGGAGGGAAAAATCTACAGGGTCACAGCCATTAGCACTGGAAACTTTTATAGCTAAATTTAATAAAAATGTCATATAGCGATCAGGTCATATCATCAGTTCTAGAGAATAAGACAGGGAAAGAGAGATTATCTTCAGGATGAAATAAGAAATGATATAAAGATAGTTGAGTTACTTGTAAACTTTCTACTTGGTGTTGCAGGCATAAATAAATCAATGAGTCAGTGAAGGACAGGGTGGGAGATGCCTTTATCATGTTAAAAGTTCTTCCTCTCCTGAAATGGAGATAGGAGAGTAAGTTATTTTAATGTCTCTGAGACTCAGTTTCATCATCCATAACATACAAACTCCCCTAGCTTTCAAGGTTGTGACATATATATGTGTATGTTTGCATGTGGGGCTGCATACATATTTTTATATATTCATATATATTTAAAATAATCTATTAGCACATTGTATATGCTTAATAAATAGTAATTACTATAATTACTTTATTATTGTTATTGTAATATGATTATTTTAAACAAGTACTACTTTTCATACCTTACTTTTCTCATTATTTTGCTAAGCTTGTTATGAAAAAGACTAACCCTTCTGAAATTCACTATATATACCACAAGTATCTCCCAAAAGTATAAACAATTAGGGGCAAGCTTCAATTATGAACCTGTCAGAGTCATTATAAAAAACACTGATTCCTTGGGTTCTCCATTCATCCACCCACCATCCCTTTATTAAGACTTATTATGTGCTGGGTACCATGGTAGGAGCTGGAGCAAACCCTGCTTTCCAGGTATTTAAGCTGCACAAATAAACACACAGGCAAATGATTACAGTGAAAGGGCAACGTTTCAAACTCTGGAATAGGGAAAGGACACAGTTTTGGAATGCTTTCTGTTTGAAACTGTTAGAACTTCTTTGCATAGACTATAGAAATCAACACAAGGCTTTTGAGCTGGGGTGCTGTCCTGGTTTGAAACTTTTGTGGACCCCCAAAATCCTGTTCTTAAAGTGAATCCATTCTTGTATCTGTAAACTTATTTCATGTGGTGGGACCTTTAGGTTAGATTCAGTTAAGGGAGCTTTTGATTAGATCACTTTTGATTAGACTGCTTCAGTGAAGGGTTTTTGATTAGATTGTGAGACCCATTGATTGGACTGAATTCAGGTGGGAGCCTTTGATTGGAGTACTTTAGTGAGGCATGACACAGGGTAGTTCTCAGCCCTCTTGCTGGGACCCTTTATAAATGGGAGAAGCTGAAGAAACACAGAGAAAGACAGCTGCCATTTACCCTGCTATGTGAGAGAGAACTCCAGGATTGCCAGCAGCTGCGAAAAGAGAAATCCTGAGAGGCTGAGAGAGTGACTAGAGGCTGGACTCAGCAGAGCACAGAGGCTTCAGGGAGAGAAAGAGGCTGCCAAGAGGCTAGCCCCGTGGAGCAGCTCGAAGCTGAAAGAGACAGGTCCGGAGGAGAGGGAGAGATGAGCCATTCTTATATGACTGATCACCTATAGCTGAGCTCAGGAAGAAAGTGAGCCTGGAGGAGAAGGCAGAGCCTGGCCGCCATTTTGTCTTGTCACATAGCAGGAGTTCAGAGTAGCCAGCAGCTGACCTTTGGTGAGACAGCATCTCTGATGATGCCTTGATTTGGACATTTTCACAGCCTAGGAACTCTAATATTTTATCCCAATAAATTCCCATTATAAAAGCCAACCCATTTCTGGTATTTTACATTGGCAGCCTTTAGCAAACTAAAACAGGTGCAATGGAACTAGTGTTTGATTAGGAAGATAATTTTGGTAACAGAATGGAAGATGAATTGGAGGGAGAAGAGCTTGGAGGCTGGGAGATTTAATTTCATCTTTAGGCACAACAGTGAAAGTAACACTAGGATGCACATACTTTCTCTAACTTACTTATTTTCATCTCTTTCTTTTACAGTTCTTATGAATAGTGAGATAAATTACAAAGTCAGAAGAAGAAGTTGGGGACAAAATGTTGAACTTAAGGCAGTTTGCTAGCTTTGGGCAATTGCTGCAGCTGTTACCTATTTGTGACTTAGTCACTCTCCTGATTATACATTTAGTACAGCCTGTATTGTCCATTAAACTCTTATTTCTTAGAACGAAAATGATTATAAATCTTATTACCAATATGCAGGAATTTAAAAATTGCACACTGGGAGAAATAAAGTATTGAAGACAGAAATGTAAGTTCATTAAGTACATGTCATATGTATCTTAATAGTAGAACATATAGGCACACATAAATCTCTAGGTTCCCACTGTGACTATACATTTACTGGTAAAAGCATTGGCAAAAAAACTGGGGTACTTTTGTACAAGTATAATTCATGAGTCAGTATGTATAAATCAATATCCTAGAAATGCAAAAAATCTAGAATCTCTTAAATGGCATGAAACAGATGTGTAGTTAGATTTCACAGATCTCTATGTATATATGATTGGGATTTTATTATGTCACACATACAATTCTATAGTTATGCCTTATCTCCATACTGTACATATGGTAGAGGTAAAATGGTTGACAAAGCATACAGACCTATTCATGTTTGAAAGTATCTATCCCCATTTTGTTTAAAATACTGTTTTAAAATCTTTTTCAAAATAACGAAAGGATCCTCTGGGAAAAAAAATTATTTGTATTTTCCACAAATCCTCTTCTCCTTAAATGAAGAGGGAGGCAAATAATACATAATATGGGAGAAAAGCAGAAGAGTGTAAATTGCTCCTTTAAATTCACCCTACTCATCTATTATCTGCTCATCCCCCAGGCATAGCTCCCATTATGCAGATCAACAAGTGAGCTTGAATGAAGACTGCATTCAAGAGGAATGGATTTACAATGGGTGAGAAGTTTGGAGTGAGAGATTCAGAGAAGATAAAGAGAACACTTGAAAATCACAAAACAAAACCAGAGATATGGAAGCTAGAAGCCAAAAGCACACAAAAACATAACATCAAGATAGTACTTTGTGTTAGAATTGAATTCAGTCATCAGGCAAACTAGAGAGGACAGATGGACAAGAGGCAAGCAGACCTGGGAATGGATCTAAATTTGGTTTCTGGAAACTTCCAAATAGGTCTAGTACAGGAAGAAATCAATACCATTGTGAGCCAAGTGAAACAGCAGCTTCCTGTAGCTGCCAGAGAAAAAATGCCAACTGTGGAAGCAGCTGATTGGAACTATGAAAACTGTTTCCTTGAATTAAATCTCCAGCTCCACCTCTTGGGCATGTCTTTGCTTCTCTGAGTTTAATTGTGTATAATATAAGCACTCTCTCACTTGGAGTGGACATCACCATCCCAGTCCCCTCAGGATTGGGGGAAGAACTATGGGCTAGAGTGGACTTGATGGTATTCTCTTGTTCACATATGGTGATTCTAGCAATGCAAGAAATTATAACAATGAGGTGGAGCCAGTGGCCACTTGACACTTTTGGGGTAGGGAGGGGACGAGCAGTTGAAATACAGTGGCTTCTTTGGGAGTTGGAGGTTGTCCTGAGTACTGTTGTGGCAACGGATGTAGGCCATTTTAAATCAGCACACACCACTCAGAACTGAGTGGGAGAGAGTGTGGTCTACAGTGTGAACTGTGGTCTATGGTTGGTGGAAAGGCTCCAGGATGTGTAAGTTCATTGAGGGTGGTGGGCCACACTGTGGGAGATATTTGTGTGGGATGTGATGGGAGGTGTGGGAGGTGGGCAACATGGGAATCCCAGTGGGTTCCGTGTAATATTTTGGGTAATCTAAGCACCTCTTAAAATATATGTGTATATATATATATATATATAAACAACATTTTTGTAAGCAAATACACATATATGCATATATATTTATATATCATTTTGCAAATGTTTGTATGTATTGTGAGAATTTTGATTTTTACCCATAATAAAAAAAAAATAAAATAAAGGGAACAAATAATACCCAAGGGACAGTATTTCTACCTGTTTCGTGGGGTTGTGAAAATCCAATAACCCCACTTTGGAAACTGAAAAACTCTACAAATGCAATAATAGTAGTATCCAGGCATTATATTATCCTCATCTTCAGCATCTTAATTCTTAATGTATTTATGACAGAATGGTAAAGCAGGTAGCATACTTCCCACACAACTTCTTCTAGTGTGAGCAGTGTAAGATAGCATAATGTTTAATATCACAGATAGTACTATGCTGTCTGAGTTCAAACCACAGCACTGCCATTTCTAGCTGGATGACCTCTGACAATTCATCTAACTTCTCTATGCTCAAGTCTGTTTCTTTCTAGAATGGAGACATTGGTACCTAGCTCACAGTGATAATGTGACGATTAAATGGTATCTGGAACAACATGATACGGCTTAATTATCAATACTGTTCCAATCATACAACACATTTATTTGGGTCCAACTTGTGGTAAACTAGTTCAATTAGGCTCATAAAATTTCAGAGTTGGAAAGGACATTGGAAATTGTCAAGTCTAAACTTCCTAACTTTCTGAAAAGTCAAATGATTTGATTAAGGTTACGCAATTGGGCTAAGCTGGGACAAATATCGTGGTCTCTTGACTCCCAGTCCAGTGTTTCTTTATCTATATGACATTCTTTTCCTGCAGTTTAGTTGTTGTAAATTGATAAAAAGCTAAAAAATGCTGGAGTAGAGAAGAGAGATTTATCCTTCCCCTACATTTGAGGGAAGCATATTTTCCACTTTGGCAGGAAGAATTATATATAATGAATTTCTTTGGCTCATCTTTACTTTATACAAGGCAACAATACTTGATGTAAATTTAGTAGCAGGACTATACAAATCAATTTATTGCTAATGATGCTGATGAAGACCACAATATCTTTTGAGTGATATTGATGATAATGGTAATGCTAATAATGACCAAGCATACTGATGGCTGATGATGGCGATGTTGATGGGGATATGTTATAATGATAAAAAAGTACCCTGGGAAGAGTACAAAGAAGTCATTTACCTCCATTTCTCCTAGTCTGGGGATATCTACCAATATCCCCGACAGATTCTCTTTCAGACGCTGCTCATATACTTCCAATGGATATAAAGATCTCTGCATCTAATTATTTAGCGAAGATTTTCCCTCTCTTTTGAGTACTTTTTCTTTAAATAATAAATCATTTCTTGGATGACACCTTTAATTCTACTCTATCATTGCTGCCTCTGAGATAGCTTTCTTTGGTTCATGTTCATATAGCAATACTTCTAGCTGATTTCAACTTCTATCACTCTCATTGTCATTCATGTAAATATCAACCTATAATGTATGGTTTCCCCCACCCCCAGCAGGATTGTGGGATGACAATTTATTTTGACTCCCACTTTTAGAAGTGGAATATATTCCTAGCTACACTTTTGAGTCCTGCACCTTATTCTTATCTGCTTGAAGCTTTGTCAGACTACATCGTTTTGGAACCTTGAACAGAAACTGATGGTATTAAACATCTATCCCTTAAATTATCCCACTGTAACTTCAAACTTATACCTTCAATGTTTATGTCTTTCATATTCATTTCTCTCTCTTCATCTCTATTGTTACCCCCCTGATCATGGCAACCAATAATCTGTACCTCTTGCGAGAGGCTTCTTATTAGTTCCCTTGACTTTACTTCCCCAGTTCCAATCTAGTTCACATAATCTTTCCTAACCAATCTTTTTGCTGAAGTCTATAAGGTGCTATAAAAAGCTTAATTGTATCTTTTTGCATATGTCTACCCACTTTGGGGTACTTGACAAGGTCATCTATCACCTTGGTTCCTGCAGATTTATACAATCTGATTTCCATTATTCACTACGGCACCAACCGTAGTCAGAATTTTAAGTATTTTTCTCTTTAATAGAACTCTCTTATACATACTGTTTATTACTAACTTGCTTGAGCTTTTCTAAACCTCTTGATGTTGATATGATGATCTGTTACTAGAAGAAACACATATTAACTACAAATAAATTGAAATTTAGGTATCGTCATGTGTATTATCATCTCGACAACAGTTAATCCAGACACTGTACACTTAATTTAATGATATGGTTATTGTTCAAACACTTATTCTTTTAAATATTATTAGGAAGGAAAAATCATTCTTTAAGAATGGATTGGATTTTTGGCCCTAACTAAAAGGCATGCAGAGTTAAATCTGTAGAAAATAGATGATCAACCTAGTAATGTGATTTTACACTGAAAACCATGGTGTGACTCTGAAAAAATTGAGTTTATTTTTTTGCAGAAATTGTAGGCCAATTCCAAAGATGAACTTTGAGTGACAGAATCACTGGAATGAATGAACTATGTTCACATTACTAATATGAAGAAAATTCTTCATCATGATGCATACATTATTAAGTTTATTAAAACCTAAGTCTAACATGGTGACTGTTTCTGTGGACTTTCAACGGTGAATATTGGCATGACCATTTCTGAGACCTTTTAGAAATGCAGAAGGCACTTTGCCTGCAGGCAGGGCAGACCTGAAGTGCAGGAAACCACAGCCTCTCCCCCAGCACCCTTCAACAATACGATGGGAGCAGCTGTTGAATGAGCTCAGCTTTCTCACTCCTCGGGCAAGGATAATTCTGAGTTCTATTTTTGCAGCCCTCTTAGGAAGGGCTCCAGTCATTCCCCTGTGGTCGCTGACATAATAATACACCCATTATTGGAGGTCTTCCTTCTCAATATCAGTTCCCCATGCCCCTACTAGGATTCTCTTTATTCCCACCTAAGCTATTTACACTGGAACCCTTGTCTCAGTGTCTGTTTCTAGGGAAACCTAGATTAAGACCCAAGATTATTACACAAATGCAAGAACATGAATCCACAAAACAGGGGGAATATGGACTCCAGGTGATTCTCACTGGGTGATAGAAAATGGCACTTTGCCTTATTCTATTTTATATTTATATATATATGCAGGTCTTGGGAAGCATAATTTCTTGGGATCCTGAGACCTTGGATTTTTTTTTTTTTTTTTTTTTAACAATAACATCATTTCCATGATGAAGTAGAAATAGCCTTGACCAGGTACCAGATGATCTAAGTTATCATCCAGCTTGAGAGGTGGACTGGGTGCTTGATCTCTCTGAACCTCAGTCTCTTCATCTTTAAAAATTAGCTTAATTGTTTGCTTACGTTATAAGGGTGATATACCAATTAAAGGAAATAACACATATAAAACAACTAACTACATTAAAACACCCTGTAAAAGTGTAATAATTTTTCCAGTGACATACTCAACTCATTTCAATTATTTTCTTTTGTTCTTGCTTTCAAGGTTGTTTTTTCTTGTTTGGCTTGAATAAGCTTCATATTATTTAAAAACTTCACATTTTCTTTTTGAGTCTGTCTAATTGTTAAAAAAAAAAAAAAAAAAAGGCAGGCTCATGTATTACACTTAACCACTTTGTAACTCGTACTGCAAGCAAAATACCAAACTGCAAATCCAAAACCATAGAGAAGTATATATTTGCCATTCTGTGTGTTGATAAACATAGTCTATTTCCTAAGACACACAAAAGTATAATAATGAAGTTCATACATTATCTAGTTAAAGCTTCACATTTGCCTTTAAGGAGAAACTCAAAGACTAATGGTAAAGATGCAGGAACGCTGGTGGGAAAGAATGAGAGAAAAACAGAAAGCACGGCTTGTTAATCATTTGCTGATGAAAATCCACCTTTCTGGTCATGGCTAGCTTCAATGGGTGCACCAGTGCAAGTGACACAGGACCCCTTGCTCAGAAGGGTCCCACCTTTTGAGATCTCTGCCGTTGTCCTTTAGAAATTCTTAATCATTCTACCTTTGAGTCTGTATTTTGTAAGTGAAGTCTAGTGGGACCATGAAGCCTGTGTCTGGGTTTGGTGCCTTGGGTTATGTGTGGGGTCATCTCCTGCTGCCTCCCTGGAGAGCAGTCTCTTCTGCTTTCTCTCTTCTCCCTAGCACGAGGGTCCCTGCCTAGCCTTCCCTTCCACATCCCTGCCCTAGGAACCACTGCTGTCTTCTGCTCCTGTTGGGGTCCTGGGCGAGAAGGGCTGGGGTTGGGTGCAGAAGCCCCATGGTATCTTAGAGTCAAACCCCCTCCCCTGGGTTGATGGCACAAATATGTCTTCTGGTGGGTGACTCAGCGGGGAGGGACTTCCCTCCCACCCCCATCTTGTGCTACTGTGTGCTTAAGGTGCAGTTGAAATCCCCTGGGGGCTGCCCATCAGCTGATTTGGGTCAGTGAGCCATAGAAAGGGGATGATGACCCTGGATTGACTTCCCCACGGCTGGCTGGGGCACAGTGCATCTGCCCAGCAGCTGGCCCCTGGGGGTGGGGGGTGGGAGAACACTGCACACAGCGGGCTGCAAGGCTTAGAAGGTATCCCCGTGCCCAGGGGAGCATGACACTAAATAGCAAATAAAAGAAGACTGGAGCTAGAAACTGCAGAAGAAAATGTAACGTTTTGTATTTTAGTAACTTTAAGGGCAGTATCCGTACTGTTAAACAAGACAGCCTGCATTTTCATCTTGTACTGGGCCCCCTGAGTTATGCAGCAGGACTTGCTTCCAGTCACTATTCCTCAGTGGTTATCAAGAAAGCCATCAGAGTCGTTTTTTACCCTATTTAGACTGAATTCTAACCTGGTTACTCTTATCCTTGACTTGCAGTTAAGCACCCGATTACTGGTAGTAACATTAAAAAAATGCCTTACAGGGAAAACTGAAATTATTCTGCAATAATTGGAGAGACAAATTAAGATGATCTCTCTTAAGAGATGATGATCACTGTTAAGATAATTTATTTAAACCATCTTAGCTGTGAAAACTAATTGCAGATGACCTCTGAGAAGTGAACAAATAAACAGGTGGATTCTAAATGATTATAAAAATGTTTATGTATAGATTAGTCTGGTAGATAGAATGATCCTTAAAGCTCTGGGAAAAATATCAATGTTGCAGAGAGTTTAAGAATCCATTCAAGCTGACAATGGTAAAGACTCCATCTTATTGACAGAGAAAACAGCAGACAGTCACAAATTCTCAATAAAAATTAAACAGCCACTGTCAAACTGAAGTAATACTTTAGCTCCAGTTTTCAAATAGTCAACTTGAAAAATTATCCGCATTGGCCTGATAATTTTAGTAAATTAAGATAAAAAGGAGGCGATTTAATTTATATGGTTACCGGTGTACATTCTTTATAGATCACCAGCGTTCTCAAAGTTGCTGTACTTTCGATAGTCCCTAGCGAGCTTCCTGTAGAAAGTATGGTTCTGTGATAACTGACAGTCTTTTAGCCTCCCGAAAAAGAAGTCACAAGGCTCCTTAAGCCATAAACTATCTAAAGCTTCAAGAAAATTCTAGTTTTTAATCCCAGACAGCCCTTTTTCAGCTCTTTTAAGACAGATGCTGCAGAGTGCTTTAAGCCTTTTCACCTACTCTTGGGTGGACCACTTTGGGCTGCATGCCACAGCCCTACACTGATCAGAAGAATGAATTAGGCATAGATAATTGCAGTAAGTAGTTTTCCTAAAAAACAGAATTCTGATTGAAATATAATGGACTTTTTAAAAATCTGTCATTGTCTTGTACCTTTTCTGGGATCTTTCAGTATTTTAACTCCACCAGTTATCATTGGAGTCAACTAAATACAAACTAGTTTCAATGGTTGATCCAGACAAATGAAGAGTTTCCTTATCTAATATTGAGATGAACTTTTTCCAATTATTTTGCAATTGATTCTTGTTTATACCACACGGCAAGTGTGGCAGATGCTAGTCAATCTATGAACAGTGTTCATATTCAGGTAATTCTTCTGTAACTTGTCTAACTCCTTAATTTTCCTTTGAAAAGCTAGAAACTATCAGGATAATAAAAAGTGCCTTTTCATAAAATTTCAATATTTCTATTCATATATGATAAAGCTATCAAGTGTCTCCTATTTCTTATACTCCTTTTGTATTATTTATCCTCAGAAAATTTAAAAAAAAAATGTAACTTAAGAATGATGATAAATAATTCATAGAGACCAAGATTATTGTCAACAAGAAGCAACCGGTGTTTTATGATTAAAATAATTTAATGTTGTCTTAAATTTTCTTCAATTTTCTGATACCTTCATGAGGGAACATCAATATCCTTATTTACAAGAAAACTGGCTCAGAGAGGTAAAGTAACCTATCAAAAAACTCTAGCTACTTTTATTCAAAAGCTAAGAATTGCTTAATTATATCAATTAATAAAGGAAAGATTATATTAAGGAAAGATGGGATCAAAATGCTTTAAGAAAAGAGATGGTAGTCAGAAAACTTTTCCCTTTTGTCCTTATATTGAATTTTAGTTCGAAAGAGAAGAATTTCCTATGTATGTGACCTGAAGAGGTCTGTGTCTTTGAAGATCAGTTTTGGGAGGGGGCATGTCTTGGACTGGTTGCCTGTGCTTGGGGAGGGGCTGTGTTTTAAATGCTGGGATATTATTAAGGGCAGAGGTAAAAGACAATCTGGCCTAACAGGAAGCCTGGCCTGACAGACGGGCTGGCAGCTTATAGTTTGCAGTGAGCACTAAGCTTATAGAATTATAAGTGGGTGATACAGATTCCTTTTAGCTTCTCTAACCCGGTAATCGAGGGAATAAAACCAATTAGGGGTTCAAAATTTGCATATATGTAACCTCTTCCTTCTAACAAAATACACACAGGACAAAACATGAGAAAAGATTGACTTAATGTAAGATGGAATCTAATAAATTCTTAAATCTTTTCGATATAGGTATATATTTTAGAAGGCCAATTACTCATTTGAGGTTAAACTTGCAAGAAAAGAATGCTGTCAAAACATTCTATATCACATATATATATGCATGCACCTCTGATCTATTTAAAAATTGACAAAGCATCACATAAAATAGAAAAGGAAAAGATGATGTTTATAGTAAGTCTTACATTACTATTTATTATTTCTTGATCTAAACCAGTGTAGGGATTAAGTTAGTTGTTACCAACAAATTAACACAGAAAATATGATTAATAAATATCTAAACTAAACCTGTATAAAGTATTATCAGGTATATTTAAAATCATTCAGTGTGGAAATGTTGTTGCCTTAGATTATGGATTTCTCAGCTAGAAAGTAATGTTAGCTTTTTACTTCTTCACATAATGTTTGGCACACATAAATCACTGAAAATATGCTTGTTAAATTGATATTAAATTGATATCTACATTGATTTCCAAATGTGATATGGTTGAAATGCTAGTGGACATAAAATGTAAATTATTGGTTCAAATCCTGCCTGCACTGTTTGCTTTATATGTTCTTTTGGGCAAACACTTAAAATCTCTGAGACACAGTTCCCTCAGCTGCAAAATAGCAATAATAGATTATCTACAGTGCAGAGTTCTTGTGATACTTTTATAATACAATGCATGTGAAAGTGCCTAGCATAATACTTCAAATATTATAGGATTTCTATCAATCTTTATGAAGAACACAGCACATTTGTGAAACAAAAACTTGTTTGATTGAGAGCAAAAAATAATTCTAAAACATGTTTTAGTTTCATTTCAATTTCCAAAAGATAATGTTTAGCAAATTCTTAAAATAAAAAAAAAAAAGTCAGGTGTTTTCCTTTTCTTCCTAGCAGGTCCACTATATCTATGTAATGTGTCATCTTTCATAATTCCCCATATTCTCATACCAAAAGCTGAATCCTGGAAATTATCGCTCCGGGACAGACCACACCTATAAACAATTTTGATGAGACTTTGAACTTAGCATTGTTGCTGAAATGATTTAAAGCTTTTGGGATATTGCCATGGAATGAATATATTTTGCACATGGAAAGAACCTGTGTTTTGAGGGTCCAGAGGGTGTAGGGTGGTGGTTTGGAACTGCATGTACCCCAGAAAATCATAATCTTAAAGCCAATCCACTCCTGTGGGAGCACACCTGGTATAAGTCGGACCTTTTGAATAGAGTAGTTCAGTTAAGGCATGGCTCACGATGGGTCTTAATCTTCCTACTGACATCCTTTATAAATGGGATGAATACACAGAAAAAAAAAAGAGAGAGAAAGCCATGGAAGCAAGATGCTGAAAGCAACAGAATCCGGAAGAGAATGGAGAGACTCTTTATAACAGTCCCAAACTGGAAATAAGCCAAATGTCTATTACCAGGAAGGCACTTGACCGGTGTCATTTGTGTGCTCCAGTACAAGAATGCAAATGGGGGCAAAGTATACGTTGGGGATTGAATCACGTCCCCCACAAAGGCAGGTTCGGATCCCAACTTCTATCCTGCGGGTGTGAACCCGTTTGTAAATAGGACCTGTGAAGATGTTATTGATTAAGGTGTGCCCAAACTGAATGAGGGTGGGCCTTAATCCAACAAGCAAAGGAAATTGGGAAGCCACAGGAGAAACAACCAGCCAGAAGCCAACAGAACCCAGAAGAGAAAGGGAAGGTGTTGCCAAGTGTGTTGCCATGTAACAGAAACCAAGGACCCAGGATCACAGGCAGCTTGCCCCAGAAGACCACAGTCCTTGGGGCAAAAGCATTACCCTCCTGAAGCCTTGATTTGGAGCTTCTCCTACCCTGAAAACTGTGAGACACTAAATTCGTGTTGTTAAACCAACCTATTACACAGCATTTGTTTTAGCAGCTAGGAAACTAATACAACGAACCATATATCTAAACTTTAAAAGCTGAAAGTAGATAAAAGCTAAAATCAAAACAACAAACTTGATCAGTCTTCCTATCTGTGGAACAAACTACCAGAAACTTGAAGGCTTAAAACAATGCCCATTTATTAGCTCACAGTTACATAGGTCAGAAATGTGGAATGGTGCATCTGGATTTTCTGCTCAGGGTCTGAATGGGTGAAAATCGTGGTTTCAGCTGGGGCTCTGTTTCTCGTCTGGGGATCAAAGGTTTCTTGCAAGCTCACTGATTACTGGCAGAATTAATTTCCTTGGGGTTTGATGACAGAGACCCAGTTTCCTTATTAGTTGTCAGTGGGGGTTGCACTCAGCTCCTGGAGGATACCTGCCCTCCTTAGCAAATGGCTCCCTCAATCTTCAGGGCAGCAATGGTATGCCAAATCCTTTTCAGGCTTTGAATCCCTGATTTTAGCCAACAGCCAGAGATAACTCTCTGCTTTTAAAGGGCTCATGTGATTAGGTCAGACCCTCCTGGCTAATCTCCCTATCTTAAGGTCAACTGTGCCATATTTACCTTAGATCCTATCTTATCTTAGCACAGGTGTAAAATCCAAGCAGACAGTCCAGGTTAGCTTTTAATTCTGCCTACCACAGTCTGCCCTCTGGGCCCCTGAAGTTTCATGTCCTTTTAAAATGCAAAATGTATTCACCCCGTTCCAAATTTCCCAGGGTTCTAATTCCACTATAGTCTCATATCAAGTCCAAAATCTCATTTAAATCTCATCAACTTGAAAGTCTAAAATCTCATCATTTAAGCATCTAAGTCAGGTGTGAATAAGGCTCTCAGGTGTAAGCCTTTAAATACAATTCCTGGGACACAATTCCTCTTCATCTTTGGACCTATGAAACTAAAGAAAAATGTTATATTCTCCCTCAACATTCCTAGCATAAAATGGTGGCAGGGGCATGGTATAGTAATTGTAGACATTCTAGTAGAAAATGGAGGAAATGGAAGGTAAAAAGAAGTTTGTGGTTCAATGTAGTTTTTAAATCTGGCCTGGTGAATTCCAGCCATATTTCCTTGACTAAGTTTCAGACCTGGGAATAACCATGGGTTATTCTGCCATCTGTGCTCCACCCTCCGGAATTTTCAATCCTCTGAGTCATCCTTTCATTGTCCTGTAATGTAGCACATGTTTGCTCCTGGGTAGTTTTATTAACCTGTCTCCCACCAGTACTTTCTCTGTCCCTCTCAGTTCTTCTGTTGATAAGATTTTCTCAAGAATCTTGTTATCCATGCATGAATTTTATTGGTTATCACTACTAGACAAAAGCCAAATTCCAGATCGTTTGGAGATAATCCCTTTCTGTCTGGCTTGTGCTGAGATGGCTAAGGGACAATGCTTTTAAGTTTTGTAGGTGTTCACTGCTTTGATTGTGAAGATCACTGAGGCACACCACAAATCTCTTGAATGAGCCTTTTGTGTGACTGAACATGCTGATCTTTGGTTTTAGCAAAATGTTTTATAGCCACACCCTCATCTCTGTAAAATGGTTTAGGATCAATCTCATAGTTTGTGTGTCTTTTCCATCTGAATAGACTAAAAAGTTCCCACATCATCAAGTCTCCCTATCTTATGGTCAACTGTGCCATATAATATAACTTAATCCTGGGAGTGAAATCCACTATATTCAGAGTCCAGGGCATGTATCCCAAAGAAGGTCAGGTAAATATTGGGGATCATCTTAGAATTCTGCCTACCACATAAACAGTTAAAAAACTAGTCTATCCTTTTCACTTTGACTGGGCAGTCTCTGTGTAGCTGGAGGACGGCCAGAGGAGGATCTTTTAAAGCACAGAGCCAGAGCAGGCACCCTTGGTGCTCAGGTCTAAGGTGTTCCAGAACAGTAGAATTCATAAATGCATTGTGGTATATTAAGGTAATGGGACATTAGACAACAATGAAATTAATGAAATAAGGGACAAGGAACATCACGGATCTCACAAATACAATGTTGAGAAAAAATTTAGCAAAATTTAACATTTAATGTATATTTCTAAGTATATAAACTCAAAAAGGGACAACCTTGTACTATTTAGACATGCGTGCTTAGGTGATCCCATTTTAAATCAAAACAAGAATGGCTTATCATAAACATCAGTAGAGTAATTACCTTATGGGAGGGAGAGAGGGGTTGGTTATGAGGAGCAGTCAAGAGAGGGCTTCATTGAACTGCAAGGCTCAATTTCTTTACCTGGGTAATAGTTCACGAGTCTTTCATTTGCAGTAAACCATTTACTTGCATACAGAATAAAATGTCTATGCCTCTCTGAACTTGTATTATATATCATAATAAGAAAATAATTAAATACTCTAATGAAGGAAGAAAATGCATTTTAAATGATAATTGATTTGGTAATATTTGGCATCAAATTTAAATCCTCATCTCATAGTTAGATTGGATTTTCTGCTAAAATCCAGTAAAGCTGACTGTATATCTCCTAATTAGAGGATGGAGGAAAAGGAGATACATTTCTAAAAATGACAATAAACTGAGAGTATTCAAGTTTTTAAAGTATCCTGGTAAAATTACATTTGTTCATTTTAATAATTATTTTTTATTATAAAAAAAATTCAATTTTAGTTACCTTAGCAATTCTTTAAATATTTTCTTTTAAAAATACATTAGATATGGTTTTAATCATCTTTCTTGATACATTTAATCAAATTTTAATTGCAGCACAGAGATTTTTTTGTTTTGTCCTGAAAAGTCTGTTTTATTTCAACAGAAAACATTACCTATGTTGGGTCCAACTGCATATATGAATCTTCTGAATTAAAGCAGCAGTAACAAATGAGTCTCTGAGACATTCATTTGTATCTTTTGGGAGGGGGGTATCAATGAAATGAAGTGCCAGTTTTAAAATCAAGTTACATAGCACATGATATAATTGCTCCCCTATAAACTACTAATGACAAGATCAGATAGAAAGAATTTCAGTGGAACCTTTTATCTTCTATTACATTGACTGCTTCATACAATTTCATTTCACTTTATTTCAGTCCAACATAAAATGAAGAATATCATTGTCTGCTTAGCTGCCATTTCTCTTGATATTTGAAATATATTTAATTACACAAGGTCACATCTGAAGAGATAAAACTCTCTGGAGAGAATGTAAATGAACTTTTTCCTATTGGAGCTCTTATGAATTCTTTATTACCCTAAAATTACATGATATTATCCTGAAATGACATGAAATGTCTTACTTTTTGTCTTGCATATTCCTGGAATGAAACTGGAATATTAAAGAAAACTAATGGTTCTGAGAATTAGGCTGCTCCAAAGGGTATATCCTTTCATTACTCATGTTTTGTAATTGGCAGTCCACAGCAGGAAAGGCAGTAAGAAAATGCTGGTTACACGTAGAAACTGGAGTTATGGATTTTCCTTTATGATGTGGAAGTAAAAATTATGGAAAATTATAACAGTTGTTTGTAACGTGTTAGTAGATGCCAAAGTTCTGCTTATGGTAAAATGTTTCATACTAACTAACTATTTTTAGAAGAGTTTTTCTATCAGTCAATACAGAAAAGTAATTTGCAGTTTGTCTTTAAAGAGTACGGAAATGCCACAATACAACAAAACAGAAGCTCTCTCCAAACTTAGTATTCCCATTTTAAATAGTGACTGATTAATGGAATGTACAATCTATCTATGCTCTAATCAATGTGATGGTTAAAGAAATCTTATTCCAGATATTATAATCTGTATTTCTGTATTCTTAGCAAAACATTCATCCTGAAATTATATGGAATCTTAGAAATATTACAGTCTTGCAAATGAAGGAAATATTTTTTCAATTTTCCCTCAAATTCTCACAACTTTTAATTTTTCATGTTTGTGAAAAATATCCATTTTCAGCTAAAAAGTTTTTAACTGTGACATTTTTGAAAGTTGAAACTTTGCTGAGTTGATGTGTATATGTTTATGTTTTTGTGAATGCAAAAACAGCATGTCTACAAAATATTTCTTATTCACCAGTAATTTTGACTATTTAATTAATAAGTCTAATAATAACTAGGTCTTTAACATGATATAATATGAAAATATCTTAGCTGAGTTTCCAGATTGGAATCCTGAAGATTTACCCATCCAAATACTTTTCCTTCCTAAGGAAAAAGTTCAACTTAAAAAACTGATATTAACATAGAACACCAATTATTCATCTACATTCACCAAAGAGGAAAACAACGAAAAATCTTTCTTATAGCAGTAACTCATTATAGGCATTCAACTATTTTTAATCCAGTTGAACAGAATTTGACTCAAAATCCTATAGCCAAGAAAGTGAACAAAATGGCACAAACCAATCAACAGAAAACAACCTGGACTTTGGGTAGTGTAATGCTCACAAATATCAGCTTATTTGATAATAAGTGGAGGTAAGTAACAATTCAAAATTCATTACATGTTTCTAAACATGTAAAATGGTTTAGAAAGGACCCTGTATAAAAAGAAAAAAGAAAATAGCAACAAAACAAATCAACTTCTCTTTAGTTCATTATGCTTATTTCAGAAATATAAGATACAATACAGCTAAGATTGCAGTGTTGAGCTGCAAGAGCCCTAGACTGACTATCAGGAGACTCGTGCTCAGGTCCTCTTAGCGGAACTGGCAGGCTGACATAAACTTCTCCTAGTATGGGCTTCTTCCTCTAAAATGAGAATAATAAAGACCACTCTGCCGAGTTGTCGAACGGGTTTAAGGAGAAACAGTTTTTGAAATTGCTTTAGATTTAAAAGATTCAATTCATCTATAAAATTTTACTATTAATAATAGGTCACTTTAAAAATAAACTACTCCTGAAAAGGTTATGATTTAAGTCTGTAAGAAATCACACTGTCATCTCAAAACTAATCCCTTCAGTGGAACGTTTGGTGCAAGGAGAAGTCTTACCCCTGATGTTCTTATAACAACATTATAATGGAGGAGGACTATTAGAGTTCAGTATGCTGCTTTCAAGATGTGACATTTCCTAAAGCTATTAGATTTATTAGTATGCTTGACAGGCCATCAAGAACTGAGCAATATTCAAGTCACTTGACCAGGTAGGGAAAAGCAGAGGCTAACAGCAGCAGAGATAGCCGAATATTCAAGATTTGTAAGGGGTCCAAATCAATAAGTTCAATCTATTTTGCCCAGTGCTTCTAAAAATATTACATTGGTTATAGGTAGACTACCAATTAAAAGAAATGTAGAGCAAGACACAGATATAAAGTTTCTTTATCAATTGGGGAAACTATGTAATTCATAGGCAACTATATAAGAAGAAAAAAAAACAAAAACAAAACAAAAGAAAAAGGACACATTAAAGGGCAAACCTTTTCCTTGTGAGATAGTTACAAGCAATCATTTAGCAATAAATTTTCCACATTGATGGTCAGGAGTGCTGGTCAATTACTAAGTTAGGGCAAGATGGTTACATAAGTCTTTGATCTGTGTTTTGTAGCTTTCTTGGTTTTACTGGAATACAGTTAATTCTTATTATTTTCAGTTGTTGTGTTCTATAAAGGCAACACAAACATTGAATTAACAATACTCGCCCATTGCTCATAGGGAAAATACAGCCCCAGAATTAAAATGTGGGTTGTATCTCCTTATGTGATATTTTTATCCTTTGTATGGGATACAAAGAAACCAAAATTGATAAAAAAAATAAAAAAACTTACAAAATGATTGCTTTGTTTTGAAGTAAGCAACATCATAAAAAGGGGCTTTGGTAGTAATTTCTAATATGTGAGGATTAATGAAAATTGAAACCCAATGGGAATTTCTTGGGAGAATGCTTTTCTGTAGAATAAATGGGCAGCTTGCTAAAAATATAGATGCTCAGGCTGGAAGTTTAGTTCAGTAGATCTGGTTTGGGATGCTGGAATTTATGTTTGAACAAATGACCTTGAGATGGTTTGGATATAGACCACCACTGACCAGAGTTTACATAGCTGATGTATAGACGATGTTCCACATTCCTACGACTAAATATTAGGAGACATTTATTGTGTGCAACGAGGAGAGTATATAAAAGTATATAAAAGTACTGGGTACATAGAGGTGATTAAAACAAACATTATCCTTGCCCTCGTGCATTGTTTGTCTTAGTGGTGAAGGCTCACCTTCAATAAATTAATGTGTGTATATATAAGTAAGCATATAGAATGATCAATTACTGAGACCTAAGAGCTGGTCAGCTCCTTAGCTGATGCAGAGATGCGGCTCGGATATACTGAAACCAAGTGCATTGGACGCTCAGAACTGAGACACTCCCTTCCCCAGCTGCTGGAAGCACTGGTGGTTGAAGGCTTGGAGCCCAGTGTCCAACTTTATTCTGATGACCAGTCAGTTAGGGCTAGCTATTAAGGCCAGGCTCCCTGGCTTCAAGGGGTGTTTGCTTTCAGTGGGTCTTTGCAGCTCCAGAACTCCCCAAGGGGGGCTCCTGCGGTCTCATCATGACAACTTTCACAGCTCAACGTCTCCTTCCATCAGTCCTCCTTCCTTCACTCCCTCAGCCATGCTGATTTAAAATTTTTTTTTTTATTTTTTATAATTCATTCTTTTTAATCACCGAATTTCAGTTTTTACAAATATTCTTCGAACAATTCAGGTTAACTAGGGTTTTGGGGGAGAACAGTTCTTACATGAAGAACTCTATTGCATGCTTCATTTTTCTGCAAATAACTCTACTGGCTGGATTAACAAACATTGCCACAGGAGCAAAGTGCTGACAACGTGTTTTTTTAAGCCATAAATCACTGCATTTATATTTACAAAAAGCCATGAATAAACATGCATTTCTCCTTTATTAGGACTTAAATAGATATTTAAACATTAAGGCAGTGAGGATCCTAAAACATAATGAAATTCTAAGTTAAGGCTTTGTTTTGAAACCCATATTCATAGGCAACTGTGAGCAAAGCAAACTGTTTCATCTACTAAATTGAGATCATCTGCCCAGGATATATGGTCTTTACTCGTTACCAATACTTCCTCTGTATCTGATCTGCGCAATACGATGTATGGAATATGAATTAGTAGCAACATCACCATTTTACTTTAACAAATTATTAGTCCCCTAGCTAGGTTTTCTTTTGAGGATTTAGCTCTCAATGGCACAAGCATGTGCAAGAAGGGACAAAGCGTTTCTTTGTAAACCTAGAACACTTACAGATGGCACTGATTCTTACTTTTCTGAACTGCCAGCAATTAAGCAGGGTCTCCTAAATGCAGAAAATCCTAAAAGCATACTTGACCATGCAAAAAAAGGTTCTTGATGAGTGAAACAAGAGGTCTTTACCTTCTTTATTCTCTTTGAAGAAGCCTGCTTGGTATAATTAAAAAAAAAAAAAAAAGGCAAATGCAGACTACCCTATTTTAGGTAATTCTATTCTCTAATTGCTAACCTCAAAGCACAATTAATAATACCCTTGCTAGAATGTAGTCTTTCAGAAATCAAGGAAAAGATGAGTGATGGATGAAGGAAAGTGGGTTCCTTTAACTGTAGATTGCATCCTTGCCCTATTAAGCTTAGAAGTGCCACACAATAAAATTTAGGGGGAAATGTCCTTTACCCTTTCTGCTATTTTTTTTTCCTTAACATACAGTGTGATAAAGCTCAGATCCAGCCTGTGAGTGCACTTTGGGAAGCAGCCCTGGGGCATCGCTCTGAACCCCTCCTACTGTAGACAGCAGGGTGCTAGTGGGTATACCCTGGTGTTTCCATGCTGTGGACGACTTACTATTATGGCAATTAGGAGGATCACTCATAAGCCCTTGCTATTGTTCCTTCACACAGTAATTCTACAGAGAGAAGAGGGAGATGTCAAAGCAGATGAGGCTGTAGGCAGCATGAATCTCAAACCATGTAAACGCTGCGGTTTAAATCCACTTTACAGGTTACTCCCAGGAAATAGGAATTTCTAACAAGCACTTTTATAATATTTTAGGTGCAATTTAAGTTAAGTATGTTATACTCCAACTAAAACGTTTTAAAGATTTGAAAAGTTTGTACCCTAGTACCTGCTAAGCTTGGCTTTTGCTAAATGGCTAATATTGTTTTTAAAGGTATGAAATACATTTATTTTAGATGGAAAGACTAGCTTTGAAGGGGCAATGGTAGGCAACACAAAAGCAATCATTTTTAGATCAACATCATACACTTTATAATACACTCACATTTATACACAAATTTCATGTTACAAGTACAAAAGGCAAAGAACCTCAAAGAATCTAAGCATCTGCATAATCACCTACATTCAAGAGTTAATACCGTTGTCCCAGTTCCCTGTTGCCTAAATCCAGAAGAAAACTGTAAATGCCATCTTGCACGTACACTTCACTTTTAGAGTTGGAGACTGTGTGTAGTTCTGCACATGTCCGGGTGTCCACAGAACTGAACTGAGACTCCATCCGGTTCCAGGCCAAATCGGCGAGAAGAAAGTCATCCACTGCTGTTTGAGTTTCACTGCTGGTGAAAAACAAACTCCCCAGGGCTTCAAAACCAGAATTCATGGTCTATGTTTCTGTGCTGTTGAACTGAACTTTGCTTTCTAGAGCAGGTAGGCTTTTAGCAGTGGAAATCCCTTCTGTTTGAGTTTCTGTGTCAGATGAGTCAGTGCTCATGGAAAAGCTGGAGTGTTTCAGAACACTGCCCAGAGGCAGATGAGGGCTACAGTCTAAAAAGAAGTTCAATTCTGTCTGTGTCTGTGTGTCAAACATTTCAAGGCCTAAGAAGTTAGCATTTCCCCTCCAACTGTAGGACTGGGCAGAGGTGTCTGCAGGTAAAAAAGTCAGTTTGGGTTTCTATGTCCAGGGATTCTAAGACTGGCTCAGGGTTCATGTTGCTAAGTTCACTCTCTTCCGTTTGAGTTTGGATGCTGGAAGCTGAAAAGACTCTTCAATATCGAAATCCATTCCGGGATTCTGGGTTGGGCCAGGTGGGAACTGTGTGTCAGGTCCAGTGTTCATGTCAGACAAAAGACTGCGATTATCCAACGTCTGACACGGCAGGTTACTTGATAAGATGTTTTCTAAATTGCTTAGTCTATGGTTTGGGTCTGATTACCTGTCATGTTTTGTGAAGGAAGCATACTATTTTGTTCATTGAAGTTTATAATTGGCGTAGATTTCTCAATATCTTGATTTAATGTCTTAGGGTCGTTCTGAGGTAACAAACCATGAGTTACAGTCTCTGCTACCAAACTGTTGCTTATAATATTGTCTGCAGAAACCCTGTAAGATGAATGGACATCCTCAAAAATGTCTCCACACATCACTGCTTGGTCCATGTGCACCTGTTCATCTGTGGAACTTTGCACTCTGCTGGTTTGAGTTTCTCTGGAGATCCCACCTGCCTGGAAACAAGCATCTAAAAGAGCATCAGTCTGAGCAGCTATCGATGAAGTTACTTTAGAACTGGGAAGCAATGTCTGAGTGTGAGCACTAATGGGAAGCGAAACTTGAGAACCAAACGTCAAGTCAGTTTGAGAACGAGATGACACAGAGGAATCTGGGGCAGCCCACTGTGCAGAAGGCATAAAGCTCTGTGCAGTGTAAGACAGCTCTGTCTGCACACTGATTGAAGAAATGCTGCTCTTCTGACCTGTGGTCCCCAGATGTTGTAAAGCAGCAGGTGGACTCTTACCCACGCTCACCTGAAACCCTGGGCTAATTGGCTCAACAGCAATGGGATTCAAAATCTTTGAGAGAGGTAGGCTCTCCTGAAGAGAGCAAGCCTCTGCATCTAGGCGGAGGATCAGGGTTCCTATGGACAAGGGAAGTAAGTGGACGGCGGCTGTGGCTGAGCTCTGATGATCCACACCTACGACCACAGGCTGGGCCGAGGAGTCAGCCGTAGGCGGCTTTGGTAAAGCAACTTCTGAGGATATCTTGGAGCTGTTGGAAGAGTCTGTTTTCTGGCATTAGAGCTGCAGGAATCTTCAAAGGAAGCTACTAGCTTTATTTCTGAAGTTTCTACTTCTTTAGTGTCTGGTCTAGGGATTGGTTTATGGATCAATGATTCAATGGTCTTTTTTAACAACTTTTGGTTGTTCATGGAGTTATTTTCCTTTTCTTACTAGGTGGATCCCTGTGCTCAGCAGGGATCTCATGGCTAGTTCGGCAGATGTGAGACTGCAAGGCAGTTCTGCTGGCCTAAGGACAGCCACACTGCACTGGAAGGTCTTGCCACAGTCCTCCGCATGTCTTTTCAAGTCCCATTCGGTACCATATGAATTGCTGCACTTTTCAGCAGGCATTTTCATAAAGTGTCTTTCCCCAGCTGGGGGTCACCTGGGCCTCTGCTTTCACAAGCCGCTCTCTGCTGACGCCTCTAGTTATGTGTGCTAAGTCATTAGAATGCCCACTAGGTTCATGTCATCTGCGTTTCCTCCTCAGAGAAGCATACGTAAGACAAGTGAGATACCTGCAGGCGGCAGCTCTTGACCAGGTGCAAGGTGAGCGCGTGGCCGGGGACAGCTTGCCCACCAACAGCTGGATCAGCTCCCGCGGGTGGCACTGGCTGCCCCCCAGCCCTCCCGGGGGACCCCACGGGCCCGAGGCCAGAGCCCCCAGCCGCCACCTCAAAGGCCGCCAGGGCTCCTGCATGGCTTGCAGGGATGTTTATCTTGAGCTCACTACCCAATAAACTCAGCGCAGAACTGCCTGAGACTGTTTCTGTGGACCTGAAAGAAAACACCATAAATAACCACAATGAGGCCTAGACTTTGTGAGAACCCCGATGGAGCAGATCTGAAGACTGCAGGTCCTCCTCTGAAATTTCACTGACATAGTGCTGAAGACAGGGGCCAGAGGATGTCTAGGCAGTGGAGGCCAGGAGGGCCAGGAGAAGATGAGGAGGGGGCCAGTAAAAGACCCTCTACCAGCTCTGGAAAGGTGATCACTTCCTAAATTCATGATTATTTAAAAAAACAGATATTATTGAGTTACTTTGAATTGTCAAGATAAACTGTCCTCCATCGGTAGAAATGAAGGATTATCAGCTAAATTGAGTTCAGCTATAAGAAATGAAGACAATTACAATTCCACCACTAAGTCTAATAACTGCCTAAGAGTCATGCCCTCTACACATAAAATATTTATTGGGAAACCCTGCTCTGGGTCTATTATTTCATCCCCAAACGTCTTCACAGAGGATTTTTCTATACTTGCTGCTTCCATCTTGTTTATCTATATACTTCTTCACCAATAGAAATCATGCTTGGGGCCAATGGTGATTTTTAAAATATACAGGTAAGGCGAAAGCTCTGAACAATTAGAAAGGACTCCAGTACAGATCATATTGAGGTGTACTGATCACGTATCAGTTCTGATTATTTTCCAGTCATCTGAAAATACAATCTCTGAGACCACAAGTGATGTATTATTTACTAAACAAAACCACGCTTTATCCTTTTCCTAGATTCTTCAGTATGATGTGGCCTCTATGCCATTCTGATTACCAAATAAAGTCCTCAGCCCTCAATGGAAACATTTTCCATGTACTGTCAATCTTTCAAATAGTCATAAAAAGCTCACACCTGTCCTTTCCTTTCCATTTCTACTGTTCAGTATTTTCAAGCATTCATTACTTCTTCCAGGATTATTTCAATAACTACAATTGCTCATTCACTACCTATGCTTTATGCTTTTCTTTAACTCTTCAAATAATCCTATATACTTATTCATGCATTCCAAAAGTATTTATTGAACATCTGTTATGTACTGAACACTTTTCTGGTGTTGGAAAAGCAGTGGTGACCAAGACTGACAAAACTGTTGCCTTAATGGAACTTACATTTTTATTCAGCAGTCTAATAATTTAACCAAGAGACTAAAACAAAGTAGATAATTGAATTATAACTGCCATGCAAAGAGTAAAAATAAGTGATGGAAAGTGACTTCGTGATGGCTTTAGATGGGATGAGCAAGGAAGGTTCTCTTGGGATACGATAGTTAAGCTGAGATCAGAATGAACAGAAGCAGCCAGCTCTGCTCTGCAGGATGAGAACATTCCTGGAGGCACAGACAGCTTGTGCAGAGGCCCTAGAGAATGAACATACTTGGCGTGTCTGAGAACGCGAAGGCTTGCGAGTCGTGGTGAGGCACAGCGTGGGAAAATGAAGTGAGAGCAGAAGGAGGGGCTGGAAAATGCAGCAGCTTAGGCCAGGAGGAGAGCTTAGGTTTAAAGTTCAATAGGAAGTTATTGGATAGTTCTAAGCAGGGAAGTGCATGTTAAAAGATTTTAAAAGATGATTCTGGCTCTGTGTGGAGAACCTATTGCAGAAGGCCAGGGAAAATAGAAGCTGGTCAGGAATCCATGATGGTTTGTCATGGTGATAGTGGTGGGGATAATGGAGAGAGGATTCATTTTAAAGATGACCTGCGGATAAAGTCATCATCTTGGAGAACACAGTCTGAACTTGTCTTCCCATGCTAAG
The DNA here is from genome assembly GCA_026826555.1 of Tolypeutes matacus. NCBI lineage: Eukaryota > Metazoa > Chordata > Mammalia > Cingulata > Chlamyphoridae > Tolypeutes > Tolypeutes matacus. The sequence goes on along the minus strand of JAKSZT010054341.1, from coordinate 3,877,420 downwards.
CTTTCAGAGTATTACCAGGAGCCTCTACTGTCTTGGTCACAGACATTTGCTGGAAGTTTAACTTGAGCGCCTTAGCTTGCCACACTCTGCCTTGCCTTGAAGTATTTGTATACTTATCGCCGTCCATTGGATTTTTTTTCTCAGAATCCAAGCTACTTGAAGGCCAGGTCCACAGCTTTTACCTTGTAGTTGAAAGTATGTTGAAATATAGTCAGTAAGGATAGGGATTCTATGTTTGAGTTAGAAGAAGGCAGTAAAGGAAAAATAAAGCTGAATGGGTGGCAGAGTACTTTTAAGATTTCACAGACAGCTCTGGGAGTAATATATTCATTATCACAGGAAGATGTTAAATGTGGAATTACTATAAAGTTAAAGCAGGTTATTGCTTTGATAGGCAAGAATGCATGTCGCTGAAGTTCCTGCATCAAACCTAAAATCTCTAGAAATAACTTTATTTCCAAATGATGTCTGCATTTATACATCCATTTTGGGGAGTGTCATTGGTTAAACACCTTAGTCTCGGCAGAGTTGGGTTTCTGATGTACTGATTCTAGTTCCAGGGGGCGTGTCTGAGTAATTTCTCCCTGTGAAGCAAATAAACAAAACTGTGCACGATTTCTCTGAAGCAATGAAACTGAAAGGTTCCTATGCCTGGGTATTGAGAATCCTAATAATCACATATTCATTATTGTGATTTAATCTCTGAAACATTGGAGTAGTCCTTTAGCGATTGACTGTTCTAACAAAAGTTGCATGTTAATATAATTATTTTTCAAATTACTCATGAAGTTGAGATATAGGAAATAAGTTATTCAACAAATCCTAAATGAATTGTTTGAAAATGACATTATAATCACTTAGAAAAATTGTCATCTTCTTTATCCTTCCCAGAGACCTCCTTCCCCACACACACTCAAATGATAATTTGAACGCCGTTTAGTAAAGAAAAAGAGAAAGAAAATAAAAATAAAGAAACATAAATTCCATCATTAAACTTACATGGGTGTCATATTTTCAAAATCTTTGTAATCTCTATGTGAATTCACACATTTATGAGACAAATAATGGGATAAAATCTTATGTTAACAGAATTTCTTCGAATTGTGCCTTTGTGCCAAGGGCTATAGGTTGTATTATGGCTATAATAATAATTATTATAAGAATATGAACTTTATGAGCATTTTCTCCTCATCCTCACAAGCCCATCAAGCTAGACCAACCATTTTCATAGATTTGGAAACTGAGGCTTAGACAAAGCTCAGAGTAAATGGTAACTGTTTGTGCCTGTTTTAAATGCCTACATCCCTCTTGGCCATCAGGCCGTACTGTCAAAGCACATCAACACCTTGCAGGAGGGACACAAAAATTAATACGACATAATCCCTGCTGTCAAAGTAGCATTTAATCTGTCAGGAGAGGCAGAGATATGCACAAACAATTTAAGGAATGAAAAAATATAGGAGAGGTCTGGCCAGGAGAAATTTTGGAGGACAGAACTCAGTGGTACTCATTTTAGTATCTCAAATTCTCTATCAGGGGGCCTGGCATATAGTAAATGATATTCTGAATTCATTGCTGAATGACAAAACGAAGCTATTATAGTGCTCTTGGAGGGTCCAGAATGGCATATTGGTGCTGGGTATATTACGTAAAAATCCCAACTGTGCTAGCCAACGTTTGACATTTCTTCTTAGCTTTACAAACACTTTTGTAGGAGGAAGCTGGAGAGGTGCTGGGTGCGTCTACAGAGTGGCGACCCCAAGAATATTCCAGCGGTGGCTCGGCACAGGAGCAGGGATGATAAAGTGACTTGCCCAGAGAAAAACTAAAGTAGTGAAATTAAGAGCCAGACATCTTCATCTGGAACAAAACCCCGGCGATTCAGGTTTCTTCAGGAAATACTGCAGACAGGCAAAACTATTTTGAATGGGGGAATGACAACGTGTCTGAAGCAAAAATTAAGAACAAACAACTTCCTTCTGCATTTCCAAAGGAGACAGAGGTCCCCGGCTATTATTTCTTGACTCCATAGGATATTTGGTGGGAGAATCCTTTACTTGTGTTAGCAAGCTGATTGGCTGATTTAAAAGGCAGAAATGCATAAATATTCTCATGCCCATAACTCATCCTAAACATGTTATTTTTCAGCATTTGTTACCTTCATATGCTGAGACTGACAGCTTGGCAGCTAGGAAGTGTGTGCTTCTAGTCCAAAGGAATATGCTGTTAAGAATTCACTGAGCAGAATTCTGGATTAGCTGAACAGTGAACTGATGAATAAGATATGAAAGAGCTAAATATAACCTGAAAATAAATTCATGAAAATAAATGTACATATTCCTCATCTCCTGGAGTAGGGCCAACAGGCAATGAGCAACTTGGGTAACTGTAATGTTTTTGTTTCCTTACTTCATTTTAGTATACATCGGTAGGTTTCTTTTCTTTACTATATCTTTATTGTGTTGCTTTTGTTCTTATTTTCCCTTTGGGTTTTGTGCAACATAAGCCTAACACCTTAGGTTGATAGTATACTGTATTTCAAACAGAATACAGGATACTTTATTCTTTCTTTGAAAGATTTTTATCTGTGCTTGGACTTGAATGCATTTAAACCTGTTTTCACAGTTTACAATAGAATTTTCCTAGGGCATTATTTGCCCATTCTGATGCAATCTTTGTTGCCTCTGGTGCGTAATTAAAGCTGCTTGGAGAAACTGATCTTTTTCGGATGAGAAGACTATTATTTTGCTCTTGTTTGAAGTGTGCCTGTGTATTCACTTCTATGACATTTTTGTAAATTCTGTAGCCATGCACAAACTCTTGTGTTAATTTCACATATTAATGATTAGATGATATGCACGTGTTCAAGTCTTCAGAAGTACAAGTGTTCTCATACAAAACTATGTATATCATTTGAGCATGTGCAAAGTCAGAGTAGTTTGTAATCTTAGGTTTACAGAATCCCAAATGGAAATCTTAATTATAATGCCATTGATTTAAGGTTTATTGAACTGTAAATAACACAGTTAATGATATTTGGTGACCTTGTAGAAGCATGCCTTATTCCCTAGGTAAATCTTCTGTTCTTTGGGAAATGTTTAATTTCTTACAAAATTATGTCTTCTATATAAACTATAAAATGTAGAAAAGTTATAGTTCCACAGTCACGATTGAGTACTCAAAAATAAGCGCTTGGGCTGCATTATCTCCACCCCACCACCAATATCACCACTGTTTTCAGCTGCTAATTTGACTCAAATTCAGTGAGGCTCTCTGCAGACACATGGGCAGCAATATTCTTATCTTTTACATTTTCTCTACTGAATGCCGCATCTTATAGTACACTAAAATGGTGTTTCCTTTATCTTTTCTCAGTTGTTCTTAAGCACTCATGGTCCTGAATTGTTAATATTATTTGAAAATTATTTAAGTGGAAATATTTTATGATAAAGCAGTTTTTGGAGAAAAATGAATCAGGAACCAAAGTGAAGTTGAGCTAAAGTCCAGTAAATAACTTCAGGCATTATGATGAGTAAAATGGATTAGCTTGGTACAATCAGATTCTCTAAATTAAGCAATATGTGTACCATGTCCCTGTTAAATAGTTAATAAGATATTTTGCTTCCATAGATTTTGCTTTAAGACAAATGACCAATTAATTTTTCTGTGATTAATCTGGTAAGTAAATAAAAACTTTACTAAATAGCCATTCTTAGGATAACTTTATCAGCTTTTGACTAACTTTTCCCACAAAATACTTTAATGACTCATCATGACAATGTGATCCAGGAGACTTTTTGCTCCTTCAACTTTTACATGCACAGTCTCACATCAGTGTTATCTGAGAAGACTTTTTTTTTTTTTTATCTGGCTTCCATTTACATTGGTGGCAATTTTGAGTATTTAAAGGGTATCTCAAATTTCTGTAATATTTAGTATGTTATTACTTCTTGAATATTTGCACGTTTTCTCTACTAAAGCCATTCCTCTAAGAAGATTAATCTTGGGCCTAGACTGAAAGAGTAGGAAGGTCATGCTACTTCTGACTGCAACAGGATCCCTCCTGTGGTCTGGGGCTTGTGACTTAGCCTCTGCCTGCATTTCTGTTTGTAAGATATGATGCTAAGACTTACTCCACCTCAGAACATGTTGAGGTCTGAAGGCTGTTGTTTATGCCTCTTTTTATTAAATAAAGATGGTTTCTCCTCATCAAACTAACTTGATACCTGGAAAGTCATGGTGATGAAAATCTCAGGACTTTCCATTCTTTAATATCCGTAGCTTAGCCCACATAAATGGTGCTTCAGGGTAGACTTTGTCTTGCTCCAAAGATATACTTCTGGTCTGTTTTGTCATCTCTTGAATGAAGAGATGCATTGAAGTGTCCCTAACTATGATTTCAAAGTTGTGGTTTGAGAAATGACTAATTTTAATCAATGTCTTCCTTAGTTATATAACTTGGTGTTGGAGTAAACCAAACCTGAACATAATGCAAAGAATCCAGAGATGGTTCAGGAAAACTGTCAGAGCACAGGAACGAATTACCTGATTGTTTCATATCCTAGTAGTTCCTCAAGTTGTAAGGCAACCATAAAATATATTGAGTTTTTGAATTACACATCTGACTGAAATAGATTTAGTAACAGATTGGTTCATGTGGTTTTTTGAATTACTTTTAATTTAACACAGTAGCCTACATTAGGTGGGATTTATATAAGCTAAACTTTGTAGTACAAATAGTTTTACCAAGTCAATAGTGCAAGTAGTTGGAATGGGTATGTAAATAATCTGTTTATAAGGTATTCTGTACATTATATAATGCAGCTGACTTAAACACATAACATGTATTCATTATTTCCATAAAGTAAGTACATTTTTAACAAGTAAAATTCTTTTTAATCAGAACACAACTTCTCTAATAAGAAAATAAAATAAAGTATGGTATGTAGATCATTTGAAAATTACGGCACATTTTAATTATCGCCCATGTTTTAAGATACTCTCTAGTGACTGGAATTTTCTTTTAAACTACAAGTCAGCCAATGAATATATATGCTACTATATTTAGATATTGTGGTAAAATAGTCTGGCCGAGTGTAGTCAACTTTCATAGCCATATATATTTGTTGGGATAATAGTTTGACTTTTAAAAGTTAAGGTAAATCATATGGTATCAGCAACATCTGGACCATATTTATTTATGTAAACTATGGCTACAAGGAATATATGCTGAAATGGTATACCAGCACAATTTCATCTCCCAGTTAGAGAGTTTCTTGAAGAGAAATGAATGGACAATGGAGATTTGGATGATATATCTCCTTGATGTACATACTTAACGACTTTAGGGTATTGTGAAATAATGTATTTCTCTCTTATTCTTGTTCACAATGAATTTCTCTTTCTCTTAATTCCATTTTAATTAAAATTTAGATTTTTCACAGTGTTTCAGTGAAACACTGAACTTCTGAGAGCAATATACCAGAAATGGGTTGGCTTTTATAATGGGAATTTACTAGGTTAAAAGTTTACAGTTTTGAGGCTGTGAAAATGTCCAAATCAAGGCATCATCAGAGATATTATCTCACCAAAGGTCAGCTGCTGGAGATCCTAGACTTCTGCCATGTGGCAAGACACAATGGCAGCTCTGCCAGTCTGGGTCTCTCTCCCCTCTTCTCTGGCCTGTAGATTTTCTCTCTCCCGGGCTTGTCAACTTCTGGGGGCCTATTTCCTTGCCTCTGTGCTCTGCTGATCTAGCTGTCCACCTCTGGGACCTCTCTCTCAGCCTCTCAGGGTTTCTCTGTCTCTGTCACTTTTTCCTTCATATCTGCTGTTTTTAATTTCCCGTTTATAAAGGACTCCAGTCCAGTAAGAGGATTAAGACTCATCCTGGGTCCCACAATCTAATCAAAGGTCCGTAACTGAAGTGAGCTAATTTAAAGGTCTCATCTACACTGAGATTACAAGCACAGGAATGGGTTCACTTTAAGAAAAGGATTTTCTGGGGGCCCACGAAAGAAACCAGCACACAGTTTTCTTGTGTCTTTGAAACATTTCAATTTATTTAGTTAACTAAATGTTAAGATGATGGAGTGCTTTTTGTATTCCTGCACAGTCTAGCAAAAATCTTGGCATATATGAATTATTAAGAAGGATATGTAATATGTTAGATATTTTTGATTAATAGAGAAGCACTTTACAGTTCAGTAACATTTTAAATGGTATTTTATTTTGAGATCATTGTAGAATCACATATATTTGTACAAAATAATAGAGATCCTATATACCCTTCACCCAGTTCCCCCCATAACACTTTGCAAAACTATAACATGATATTGCAACCATGAAAGTGACATTGATATGATCCATAGACTGTAAACTGATCCCCCCCAGATTTACCTGCACTTATTTGTGTGTTTGTGCATATTTAGTTGAATGAAATTTTATCACGTGTAGATTCATGTGACGACTGCCACAGTCAAGATACAGTTCACTTCTATCACGAGGATCCCTTGTATCAGTCTCCTGGTATTGCTGTTTTACCATTTCAGGTGAAGTATAAAACCTTATTCCATTTTAGTCCCTTTACTCTTTCCACCTTTAATATATAATTATCTTCAATATTTCTGCCACATACATTGGGAATCACATTGGATTGTGCTTTAATTTTTGCTTAAACCATTATATATGATTTAAGGAACTCATGATAAGGATATTCTATTATATTTACCACAATTTTTTTAGAAATTTTATAGAGATCTATTCACACTCCATACAATCCATTCAAATTGTATAATCCCTGACTGAGTCTCAGATTAATTAGAGTTGTGCATTCATCACCACACTCAATTTTAGAACATTTTCATTACTCCAAAAATAAAAACCCCTTAGCCCTTATCCTCCTTATTGTTAACACTTAGCATTGGTACAGGATCTTTGTTACACCAGATGGAAGAATATAAAAACTTTACTGTTAACTCTAGTCCATAGTTTACATTAGGTGTATTTCCCCCATATACCACCCATTTATTAACTCCTTGTAATAGCAGGGTACAATTATTGTAGTTCAAGAAAAAAAATCCTTATACTTGTATATTAACCAAAGTCACTTCCCAACAGGGTTTACTGTGTTATACCGTCCCACGTTTTATCCTCTAGCTTTTCTTCTAGTGACATACATGGCACTGAACTTCCCCTTTCAACCACATTCACACACAATTCAGTACTATTAATTATACTCACAATAATGTACTACCTCACCTCCATCCATTTGCAAACTTCTACAATCAACCTAATTAGAAATTAGATACAAATTAAGTATTGGTATTTTTATTTCTTTTTGGTGTTCTTGTTTCCTTTCTGAAGTTTTAAGCATTATTCAGTTATTTCCTTGTTGTTTAGAAAACTTCTTTTAGATAATCTTTAAAGGTAGAATGCTAGCAACAAATTATTAAAATGTTCCATCATCTGCAAATGTCTTTATTTCTCTCATTCCTTCAGGTTATTTTTGCTAGATATAGAATTCACAGTTGACAGATCTTTTCTTCCAGTACTTGAAAAATGTGCCACTTCCTTCTGGCTTCCATAATTTCTGATGATATAATGGCTGGCATTTGAATTGGTGTTCTCCTATGAGTAATGTGTCATTTCTCTTACTGCTAGCAAGATATTTCCTTTGTCCTCAGTTTTCAGAAGATTAATAATGTTGTCTATTCACACGGATTTCTTTGGATTCATCCTATTTTGGTTTTGCTTAGATTATTAAATCTATAGGTTTATGCCTTTTGACAAATTTGTGAAATTTTTAGCCATTATTTCTTAGAATACCTTTTTAGTCCCATTCTCTCTTTCCTCTCTTTCTGGAACTCTGATGATATGCGCATTAGCTTTTCTGCTATTTTGCAACAGATCTCTGAGGTTCTATTCTTTTTTTTTTTTTTTTTTTTTTTTTCCACTGTATTTTTTTCTCTGTCGTTCAGATTGGGTGATATGCCCTCAAGTTCAGTGATTCTATCCCTGTCATCAACACTCTACTATTGAGTCATTCAGTGAGGTTTTAAATCTGGTTACTGTATTTTTTTTCAGTTCTATAATTTCCATTTCATTTTTTAAAATAACTTTTATTACTTTGCTGAGATTTTCTATATTTTTCTTTTGTTTCAAGAGAATTCGTAATTGCTAGGTGAAGCATTTTATCATGGCTGCTTTAAAATCCTTGTCAGATAATTTCAGTATCTAGTGTTAACATCTGTTGATTGCCTCTCCTCATTCAATTTGTGATTTTCTGGTTTCTTGGTATGATGAGTTTTCAACTGTGTCATGGCCATTTTGGATATTGTATTAGGAGACTCTGGATTCAATTTAATCTTATTTGTTTTGTCAGAAAGTTTCCTTGTTGAAATATAGTAAAGACCAGTGTAGTGTGGATGTTCAGCTCCCCATTTTGTCCAACTGATGGGGGTTGAGGGAGGAGGAAGCGGAGTATCAACTAGCTCCCCATTCACTACCTCAGTCAGGCTCATCGATGACTGGCTCTATAAGGTTTCACATTTTGAGATTCAGCCTTAAAAGTGTGCATTATATTTTGACTGTTTTTTTTTCAGTGTTATTTTAGAAACCAAGCATAAACATTAGAAAAATTTGTAGCAAAATAAGCATCACAGGTCTTAGCATAGTGATTTACTTATGAATTAATGAATTTATTTTCATGAAGTGCTACCCAATTTGTGCTGAAAATTTTGAGGCACATAACCTTGGAAACCTATTCATCATGATTTGAGTTGATTATGGAAGTGAAGTCCAAAAATGTGGGTCAGTCAATATGTTTCCATTAAACTATAATACCTTATCTAATGTAATTATGCAATTCTCATCTTCAATTATTCCTACACTTTCATATTTTATAAGTAGTTGCATGAGGGATCTAAAACTAAGATTTACCCTTAGACTCAAAATACGAATTTGATATATCACCCAATATATCCATCTATAAGTGGATATATTTTTCTTTGTAACCCCAAAAATTCATGAAATATCTATGAAAATTAGAAAGTAGTGAAAGAAATAAGAAATGTTTGTAAAATGTTGTGGAATATATATACTTCATAAAAGTATTTAAAATAATCACATTTGTACATATATTTGTAAGCAATACAGCTTTAGTATAAGCAGTATACTCGAACTAGTATATATATCGTTTACTAAAAGAATGAAATATGGCTCATGCTCTAAAATCTGAATCTTTATGAAAATGAATATATTTTAGCTTTTTGGGAGTAGAGGAAACTTGTAAATTCTACTAAAATATTCTTACCGAAATTAACACTAGATCCTATGACTTTCTTTGCTATGATTTTGTCTTCCTAAAGAAAGGTGATAACTTAGACCATGATAATTACCTCTTCCTTTGGTACTCTTGTGCATTTTAAAAATTTTTTTATTTTTATTTTTGAGGTGCCGGGGCTAGGGATTGAACCCGGGACCTCGTTATGTGGGAGGCCAGTGCTCAACTACTGTATTAGTCAGGGTTGTTTTGGGATAGAGAATCAACAGGAGATATCTGTAAATAGTATGAGATTTTATGAAATTCTCTCACGTGACTGTGGGGATGCACAAGTCCAGGTTCCGCAGGCAGGCTGCAAACCAGGGGCTCTGATGAAAGTCCAATGAAGGTCTTTGATGAGTTTCTGGGAGAAGTTGGCTGTCCAAAGAGGAGCTGGGAAATTCTCTCTGAATGCTGAAATCACTTTCCCTTTTAAGGCATTCAACTGATTGGATAAAGGTTCACTCACTGCTGAGGGCAATCCTGGTTGATGTAGATGTAATCAGCCTTCTATGCAGTAAACTCACTGGTGACTAAAGTCCATAAATGTCCTTGTATTACAATTAGTCCTGTGCTTGCTGGACCAAACACCTGGACACAATTACCCGGGCACATTGACACATTAGCCTAACCATCACAACCGCTGAGCCACAGGGGCTTGCTGTTTGTTTTTTTTTTGTTTGTTTTTAGGAGGCACTTCCCACTTCCATGTGGAAAGCAGATGCTCAACTATTTGTGCCACTTCCACTCCCCACTCATGTGCATTTTAATACTAGAAAATATCTATAAATAATTACCCAAGAATAAATCTTCAGCATTGGAGTAAAATGAAAATTTTAGGAATGTAACTTCTGATATGCTCAGAGATTCAGTGAATAATCTTGAAATCCTGACACAACTACTCAATAATCACTGATACCATAGAAAAATTTTGTGGAACACGGGCCTACGACATGACTGCCACCCCAGGCCACACGATGTGGATGAAGAAACAACAGGAAGAAAGATGGTAAGACAGCTTCAAGAGTATATTAGAATGTTTTCCAAATTTCTTGCGAATCACCAAAGGGTCTCCAAACTTACTGAATCTGAGTCTACAGGGGTGCATCTGGTGTATTTTAACAAAATTATGAGGTGATTTTGGTGCATAAAGAATTTGCTTCATCTCATAGGAACATAAGCATATATTTAAAATTAAAAATCAGGAAGTAGAGTCACTATGTCAGTAATTGCGGTTTAAACCTATCTCCAATCTTTTACTATTCATTAATTTACTCTTCATTAGGTCCAATAATTGTATTTCCATATCTATTAATTTACCGTTGCATTTCAGAATAAGGATTCTGCAGTTTCTACTATAACTCCCCTTTACAGGGGTGGATCTGTAAATGAAACAGCAAAGAGGAAGTCTGTCACCACAATGCTTTGTATTAGAAATAAAAGCTTCTTTAAATTGTTTTTCTGTAGATTTCAAACTCTGAAGACTTGCTTCTCAAAATGTTGTTTTCAGACCAGCAACCTTGGCATCTCATGGAAGCTTTTTAGAATTGCAGACTCACATATCCTCTCTCCAGATCGACTGAAACACAATTTGCATTTTAATAAGGTCCCCAGGTGAAGACTCTGTACATTAATGTTTGAAAAGCAAAGCACTAAAGGCATTTTCCCACCCCTTTGCACCATCTCTTCTCCAGCTTCAGGATCTGAAGCTCCACCAGCCTATCCAGCAGCAGAACTGAACTAGAGAAAGTGACTAGGAAACTGTACAGGGGACCAGGCTTCACTGGAGGCAGAGAGGGGGACTGCATAGGGGGTTGCATGGAACAAAAGATGAGGTGGAGGGAGTAGAGCCTAAGAGCGTTTTGGAAGGTACACTTAGATAGCTGGCAGAGGAAGTGATCGCCTAAGTGTTGGTTACATTTCTTGAATTGGAAAGTCTGTGCTTTATCAGCTGACAGTAAGAATGTGTTTTATGCTGATTGTGCATTCTTCCTTCAACGATAAGGAGTGCAGTGCTGGAGTCTCACCTGCACATCTTTAGAGTTCCCTCCAAACCTGCCTCTTGACCAATGGTAGTGCTTTCAGCTTTTGCAAATCTCTTTCCTTCTGGCTACTTGATGGACTTGCTTGATCATGATCTTACCTTTTGCCTACCTTATGGTAGTCTTCTCTTTCTTTCTGGTTCTCTTCTTTGGGCATGTAAATATGCTTCACTGTTGCATTATGAAAACCATCAGGTCTAGACCCTGCACACTCACTTTCCCTTCAGCTGGGTTTCTTAACAGCAGTATGAATTCATCTCTTCATTGTGTCTTTCAGTCCCCAACTGACTAGCTACCATGGGTCCCATGGGTATCGCTGGGTAAGAGTGTGTGGGGAAAATGCTTGGAAAAGAGTTGGCTAATTATCTCAATATTGGGAAGCAGATGTGGCTCAAGTGATTGGGCTCCCGTCTACTATATGGGAGGTCAGAGTTCAATTCCTGGGGCCTCTTAGTGAAGGCAAGCAGGCCCGTGTGGCAAGCTGGCCCACGCGGAGTGCTGGCCTGCATAGGAGAGCTGGCCTGAGTAGGAGTGCTGGCCCAAGAGGAGAGCTGGCACAGCCAGATGATGCAAGAAAAAGAGACACAGAAGAGAGACAATAAGAGACACAGCAGACCAGGAAGCTGAGGTGGTGCAAGAGATTGAGCGCCTCTCTCCACTCCAGAAGGTCCCAGGATTGGAAGACAAGCAGACACAGAAGAACACACAGAGAACAGACAGCAGGTGCAAAAAAACTGGGAGTGAGGGGGATAAATAAATAAATAAATCTTTAAAAAAATTTATCTCAACATCTAAAAAAAAAAAAAAAGTCCCAATATCATGTTGCCAAAAGAAAGCATCGTTGAAAATATGGCAGACAAATGTGGTTATAACTCCTGATCCTATTAATCATAATCTTGAGTATTCTGTCTAATTTATTTAAATCTCATATTTCCCCCCTACGTAACAATGCTGAAAGTATCATCATCAAGGAATATCTTATACCTTAAAAACAACATTTTTAAAGAGCTTGAATGGTACCTGAGAAAAAGAGGGTGGTATTAAACTTTAGTTTCCATCCTTACTTTTGTTCATGCAGTATTACATTTCTATAAACAAAGAAATGTGCTTGGTTCTGTGGGGAATAAAAGATAATTTTTAATAGTTTTGCTCTTAAAGAGATGTTGTAGGAATATACAGGTTTAAAAATACAGAGCTACAGATTCTAACTAGGAATAATTTTGGAGAAAGGGACACATTTTAAGGTGACCCGAACTGTAAGCTCCATTTTGAAGGGAGAGTGAGTATTTGTCAGGAGGATTAGAGTGTTGAAGAGAGTAAGGCTTTGCTCTGACAATCTGCATTTTAATTTGGACTCTGGCCAAAAATCCATTAGGACCTTTAAGACAGATTCTACGATTAATCTAATAATTGTATTTCTGGCAGCACGTTCATGAATCTTTCTAAACGGGGAATTACCTATCAAAATACACCACAGAATCCACTGTCTCTTCGGCTAACCTTGCTAATAAGCCTTCTCCAAGAAGGGTTTAGGGGCCCATTTCAGATATTGTTCAGTAAGGTCAGTTAAGGTTGTGAAGGATCTCTAGCTATATATCACATATATCACATTTTTCTCACTTAAAGTTGGTAACAAGTACAAGCTGGTCAGTTATCAGTTCAGGAAAAGAATCTATAACCTTTGCAAAGGGGTCATCCTTTTACTTCAAAGGATGATGACCTTGGTCAAAGGTCATCATCCTTTGATGTAAAAGAACTTGTTTTCCTTGGGAGACACAATCTTTTTGACCCACTATCTAATATCTTTTAGTGGTTTTCCTAAGCCAGTTTTCCAAAGTAGTACTCTTTTAAGATTTTTAAGATCTTTTTTGTTGTTAAAGGAATATATCCATTGAAACTCTGAAATTATTTACATCTGAATAAGTAGGCAAAAACAAAAAATTCTCAGTAAAATGTCCATGTTTTAATAACCCAAACTCTACTAAGAAATCTTGATAGTTTTTAAAATTTACCAGGCCAAAGAAAGGAAATTAAATGATCATTAATTAAGAGTATATTTGACATTTTCTAAACAGATGTGTTAGTCTTTATTATATGTGGAAATTTCTGAATTTTATTAGTATATCTAAATTAAAACCATAATAGGAAATTAGAAAAACTCAACAAAATTCTTATAAATTCATGTTTAAAATAATGAAATTTCAAAGCAAAAATGCATGTTCTAAATTTTAAAATATTAAAATTATATATTGAAGAAAACAATGGATTGTCTTCAGATAGAGAAGTGAGACATGTATAAAAATTGTACTTGGTTTATAGGGGCATGGTTTTAGAGTAAATACCTCCACTCTACATCTTTGTGAAACAGTGTTTTGAAGTGTCATGGAATTGGCTTACTCTGGAATTCTTGCATTCCACCAATAAAAACCTAAATTGTGATAATGAAAACAATGTCCACCCTTAAATGTATTACAGTATATACCAAATTTTAAAACCCTAGAGACAAATAACACATTAACTTGTGTTACATTTTCTTGTTTTGCAGTCTAGTTTCTTCAGCAATCTCCCACTTTCCATGGTACCATTCAAAACCTATGGCACTTTTTAGCATTCAACCTGACTTTCCAATCATCCTCCTGTGTACTCTGCCTCACAATAGATGACCTCACCTCTTTCTTCCCTGAGAAAACAAAAACTTCACCTTCCTCCCCCTATTTTTTCCAGATCTGTATTCCGATGTTTGTTATATCTGGACCCACGTTTCCTACTACCACTTAAAGCCAGTCCTCTCCTCATGCTCTGAGGCGTAACTTGTCTTGCCACCCCTGGGATTTCGCCTCATTCCTCCAGCCCTCACTCTCTTCTGTGTTTTCAACTGTCTTCTCTGCTACATTTTCAGCAAAATCACTTTAAGTCCCCCAGGTCTCTTCCATCTGTAAACCAAGGCATCAAAACCTTCCTTGAGACTATATTCTCCTCCAGTTATTTCACACTTCCCTCCTTTACAGAAAACATCTCAAATACACGATTTACGCCTTTTCTTCACTTTCCATTTAAAACTCAATCATCACAATATGGATTCTGCCTTCTCTACTTCTCTGAAACTACATTTTAGGCCATTCAATCCAGTGGACACATTTTAGGGTCCACAGATTTAGTGCCCTGGACACAGTTTACCATTAGCAGGTCATTCTCATGAAAACAGTTTTCTCTTGGCTTCTCTGAGTCTTCATGCTCTTAATTTTACTTTTATCTCTATTGCAACTCATTTCAGCTTTCTTTCCCCACTTCATCTTCTTATAATACCCCTTAAGTGTAGCTTTTATCTCAGAGATCTGTGTAGTTTGTTTGTATAGTTTGTTTCTTTGCTCCACATATTCTCTCAAAATGATTTCACCCACTCTCAAGGTTTTAATAAACAGCTGTATGTTAACCACACTTAAATTGTTACCTCCAGTCTAATTTTTCCATCTTGATCAGCAGCCCATTATAGGAAACTGTCTATTAAAATTCTGAAGTTGATGTTTCTCACTCCTTGATACCTCAAACTCAATATTTTCAAAATGGATAAAGTTTTTCCAAAACTAGTTTCACTAATAATCCATAATCTCAGAAAAGGGCATAATTATTTGCTCAGTATCTTAACCTGAAAACCTGAGAGTGTCTCATTCCGCTCTATCACTTACCCTCACCAATCAATCACCAAATACCTTCGTTTGCCAGAGCTGCCCATCATAAAGTGATTTCAGATTAACCTCAGGAATTTATTGGGTCACAGTTGTGAGGCCGGAAGAAGCTCAGCATCACGATACCAGCGGTGTTCTGGTCCCTTTGGCTTGCTGTCTGTACCTTGTCTGATGGCATTCTCTCTCTCCTGCATCTATTCTTCCCGTTTCTGCTGACCTCTGGCTCCTGGTATCTTCTCCTTATAAAGCTTTCAGTAATACAGATTGAGAGCCATCATCTGTCAGCTGGGCCACAGCCTAACTAAAAATAACATCTTGAAGAGGCCTATTTACAGTGGGTTTACATGGGCAGGAATGAGGATCAAGGTTAAAAACATTTCTAAATTGGAGTACATAATTCAGTCTAACATACCAATTCCCAGCAATTCTGTCTCCAAAACAAGACTGAAATCTGCTCACTTTCTCCGGCACTGCTGCTAAAACCTAGTTCAGAATATTTTTCTTTCTTTCTTTAATACTGTAGCCGCCTTATAATTGGCCCTCAAGCTTCCATTTTTGCCCCTTTAAACCAAATGATCACTCAACTGTCCGTGAAACCCCAATGGTTTCCAATGTCCTGTAAGACAAAAATTTCAAATCCCTAACAGAGCTTATAAAGGCTGAATGATCTGACCCCTGCCTATCTCCCCAGCTTCCTCTTTCATATCGTTAAAGTCTCCTCTTTCTTTATCACAGTTATGCCAAAAACTATTTTGTGTTCCTCCATACGGTATTTCTTGACTTGGGCAGGACGTTCACAGAACCTGCGCTCTTTGCCTGGAATGCTTCTCACCTCTCTCGCACCCTTCAAGCATGGAATGTGGCATCTTCACCACTGGGGCACTGTCGCTTGGCATGTGCCTAAGTCATGGTTGTCACATAGTAAGATTTGGTGAATTGACTTGAATGGGATTTCAGTCCCTGGGATAAAGCTGCTTCTCCTGCCATGGCTTTTCTTATGTAGGAGTAAAACCAAATAGCTTTAACTGAGCACCTCATACGGCCCAGGTAGTATGGGCTGAGTAATTCATATATTATTTCATTTAATCATTTCCACAGCCCTTCATTTTACAATGAGGGAAACGGAAGCCCAGACCAATTAACTAATTTCCCTAAAGCTGCACAGTTAATAAGAGGCATATCAAGAATGAATACAGATTGGGGGAAGAGCTATGGACTAGAGTGGACTTAATGGTATTCTGTTGTAGACATATTGTGATTCAAGCAATGGAAGAAATGACAACAGTGAGGTGAAGCCAGTGGCCCCTAGACGCTTTTGGGGTGGGGAGTGGAGAGCAGTTGTAATACAGGGGCTTTTTCAGGACTTGGGGGTTGTCTTGAGTGACGTTGTGGTGACAGATGTAGGCCATTTTACATCAGCCTATACCATGAAGAACTGTGTGGGAGAGAGTGTGGTCTACAATGTGAACTGTGGTCCATGCTCAGTGGCAAAGCCCCAGGATGTGTATATCCATTGCAGGTGATAAACCACACTGATGAAGGATGTTTATGTGGGAGGTTATGGGAGGTGTTGGAGGTGGGGAACAGGGGAATTCTCGTAATTTTTGTGTAACATTTATGTCATCTAAGCATCTTTTAAAATATATATGAAAGAGAAAATAATTTCCATAAAAATAAATAAATAAATAAAGATCAATAGGAAGACTCCACAAGAGCTATAAAAAGTCATAAGACAGTAAATATGTTGGGTCTTATTAATGATAGAGACCATAGTACTAAAGAATATAAAGAGGATGACTTCATTTCAGTGTGGGGTGTTCAGTCTGGCATAAGTTGATAACAGACTAAAACTTATGCTTATAACTTTGAGAAGATTTAATAGATATTTGTGGAGTAATAAAGTAGAAAAACCTGAGAGGTACAGAATGGAAAGAAGCATGAGCCTAGAAATATTTCTCTGAAGATTCAGGCATTTACCCACAACATGTGATGTGTAACATGAAATATTTACAAAAATATACCCTATTTATATCACATGGGCTATTGTTTATTGTAATTTTAATTAATCCAAAATTAAGACACCTGATAAAGAATAAACGTAATTGGATATACACTAATGAGCAATTAGGTTTTAGGTTTCAGCTTTTTAAAAAATTTTAATGTCCATATTTGCTTCTTTTGTGTAATATTGGCAATCTCTGTAGCTATTACTTTTATTTTTATGTATCTTTATATTGTTTGTCATAATATATCTCTATTGATGTTTTCTGTTGTTAAAAAAAAAGAATAATACAAATCTTCCACTCCAAAGGCTAAATTGTGAACCACTAGTTTATACTGTAAACATAGATTGTATTTTTTTGAATCTGAAACAATTTTGTACTACTTCACTTTCAAGTGTTTGGAGAAAAGTTCCTTCAAATCATCAGCATTTAAAAAAGTATACAAAATATGTGACAATTAAGACTCTCCTGGGAATCAGGATCCAGTCCTCTCTCTAAATAACCAAGCATCCAAAATAAAACAGAAATTTATTGGATTCTCAAACAAATTGAGTTATCAACTATAAATTCCACTTTCAAATGTTTTTCCTTCAAAAAGTCTCACTGATGTCATTGATTGACTTTATAATAAGCTGATATTAAAAATATGCACTTAGATGCAATATTTATAAAAGTAAATATCACATTAACGCATTTTAATATTGGCACTCTAAATAAAATTCATTTGGTAAAGTGTTTTGGTGGTTAAGAAACAAAACTGAGTAATTTGTTATGAACCTAATCACCATTTGAATAAGCTGTCTAAGGATATAACTAAAAATATCTTCAGGAGTGAAAGGACTATGTCTGTGTTTCCCCGCTGTTATATCCCCAGAAACTAGTACATGCCTTGCATATTACAAACATGCAAAGGATGTTTATGAAATACAGGGCTGAATGAAATTCCAGCCTGTCAAAATAAAATAAATTCTGCCCTCCCAAATTTAAGTAAGAATGGCTTAACACTGAAGCTCTTACTCTAGCTGATTGCCTATCATCTTTCTATTTCCATCTTCCTTTTGAGACCTCTTAAATAACTACTAATTCATCACCATGTTGGCCTCCATGACCACTTTTTATGTTAGTGCAAGTGTTGACATAGAAAAATGTTTAATAAAGTTGAAATAAGAATGGGACATTTTCAAAACACTTTAAAGTAGGGGATATCAAAAGAAAAGACATTCAGAGCTTACAAAACCTGCCTTATTCTCCAAACCTTCAGTCCAGCCTATGCTATTTCCTAGTGTGCAGATACTCCCTTTGCCCAGATACTCTCTACTATTCAGGAGTCTAGGACTAGAGATTAACTAGTCTCAAACGCCACCCTCACGGCAGCAGGTACAGGTGCTTCTCTTCAGACTGCCTCCAAAGTTCCTACTTCCAGTCTCAGAAACCTGTGTTACTCAGAATATCCCTACCAGGGATATACCACCCTTCAGGCAAGCTTGCCACATCTACCCACAGGGATATGGACTCTACAGATAGCAGCAGGGAAATAATCATCTCACTGCCACATTTTAATGCCAGGCAGGAAGAAGATATTTCATAACAAGCTGTTTCATGTGTGTGGCCATGTGTGTATATTTTCATGCTGAAATAGATGTTCTTTCTCTCTTGACAAGGTTAACAGTAGAACATCACAATTTTTAATAATTAATCCCTAAAAGTGAGTCTTGCAAATTTACATTTTACATTGGAAGTGCTCACTGTGGTTAAAATTTGTTGTTTTATTTCAGTTGTTTATGTTTTTGATTTTTGAAATATGCTTATTCTGCCTTCCTAGAGCTCTTTGAAATTAGTGTTAAAATGTTTTAAGTGATAATTTTTTAGGATTTATCTGTAGAGATACATACTGAGTTATTTTCAGAGAAAATTATTTGATGTCTTGGATTGTTTCAAAATAATATAGAGGGAGGGTGGGGGGTTATATGAGATTTTCCCTATACATTCAGTGTAATTTTTCTGTAAATGTGAATCATTAGAGAACAAACAAAGGAATCAATGGATATGCAGTCCTTGAATAATACATAAATTTTATTTGCATTATCTAAATTGAAGGCAACCAGACTTTGAATTTTTTAATTAATTATAATTAAATGATGATAATTCTTATTAGATAATAATAAGAATCTGATTATTAGTGGAAGTGCACTAAATTACTCTGGTAACCAAGAGATCTGGGTCAGACTTTGTACATTTTAATGATTTGAACTAATGTTAGCATTTCCCCCTCTGTTTTCTCACACATGAAATGCAATAGCACGTTAATGGATCATGTTCACTTCACTAGGATGCATTTTCACAAAATGAGGTTGCAATCTACGTGGAGGCAGAGAGTAACCTTAGTCACTGCTGGATCTCCAGCTCGTAGCTTGGTGCCCGGCTTGTGGGGGAAGACACGAGCTATTGAAATTCTTCAGAAGGCACTGTTCTGGCATCTTTCTAATTTTATTATACAAACTGATACTCTTGGAAAACCTGCACAAGGTTATTTTTGTGTTTCACCAAAGACTTTGAACTTCTAGGGCCTGGTAGAGAATCTCCAGCATGCTTCTCTGAGCTTCAGTTTCCTTTCCAGTAAAATGGCCAAGATGGTGTTATGTCACCAAGTGCTGGAACAATTTATTGGACAATTTATTGAAGTCAGTCTCAAGCAAAAATTGTTAAAATCAAGACAATGTATTTGCAATATCTCATTGTAACCAGAAGGTCCTCTATAGCCCATGTAGGCATTATCCCTATTTTTGCCGTAATTATACAACGTGTGCTGGTGGCAATGTGGTAGAGTGGAATGAGCACCTGAATCTAGGATCACCTCTGCTAGTAGCGGTCTATGGAGCTGAGGGCCATTAACCTGGCCAGACCTCAGGGACCTTGTGTTCAATATGAAAAGTCTGAGACAGACAATCTATAAGATACGTTAAAATACTTTAGAGCTTTAAAATGCAGCAAATTTCTTCCATAGATATTTCAAATTCTTCCATAAACCATTTGCCCAATATGAACGGAGAGATTGTGCTTTTACATTGTTTTGCTTCCAGACTCAGGAAAAGGCAGGAGCTTGCTATGTTTTTTCCTTATTCACTATGCCCCTGCATTGCAACCTTACAACAAACTACATATGTAAATACTAAAGACTTAGTTCAAACTTCAAATTATTTCATTTTTAGTTCAACTCAGACTCTTTCTGATCCTGCTTCATTCTCTCCCAGTGGGAAGCCATGGAGTTTATATATTATTCATCCATTTAAAAACCCCGAGGCAAGACCCCTGTGGAGAGTCTTCAGTAATTGGTCTCCAGATGCTCCTGATACGAATCGCTCTAAAAGCCCTGAAACATCCCAAGAACACAATTCCATCTGCTTCACAAGTTGCCTATGTTGGAAGTAATATCAGATTGCTTACCCACATTTTCATTTCTTTCTTTCAGTATCTAATTATTCTGCATCTAATATGCAGCATGGAAAAAAATATATATGTAAATGAGTAGAATAGCATCTTGCAAAAGTGGTAATTACTATATTATTTAATGAAAGTACAGTACAACCAAATGTTCCAAACACAAAATCAGTGTGTATTTGCAATAAAATGGCCAATAGTTCTAATTCTTTTCTGCAAAACATTCCTAGCTGGGTAGCAAGACTTAGGGTTTGTAAGTGTGACTCTGCACTGAATAAGGCATACATTAAGTTTAATACCCTATTATATATTCAGGTAGATAATGCTAGAAATTCCATTAAAACGAGTAAGCAAATATTCACTAATTAATAGATAATGAAACTAGTATTTACTCAAAAGTATTTACCAGTTATAAAATAACTTCTGTATCAGTATAAAAGGAAGCATGGACAAAGTTCTTTTTTACTTTTTGCAGACATATTCATTGCTTTGTACATATATGCACACATATACACATATACTTTATAACCAAGCATGGAGACATATATATATGTATCTCTAAATATAACATATGTATAAATATTTATTTATAAATACAAATGCATAAATAAATTTCAAAGGAAATATCCCTCCTTCTTCTCTGTAATTCTGATATCTGTTTTCCTCAAACATCATTTATCCTTGTTTTGGTATTTTTTAATGTGGTTGGTTGGTTGTAACATTTTTATAGTGGTAACATATACAAGATATAAAATATCCCATTTTAACCATTTTAAGTGTACAATCCAGTGGTATTAATTACTTTCATAATATTGTGCTACTCTCACCGCCATCCATTACTCAAATCTTTATCACCCCAAACAGAAACTCTGTTTCCATAAAGCAATAATTCCCCATTCATTCCCCCCTTCCCTCTGTCCCTGGTAACTTCTAATCTACTTTCCGTCTCTATGAATTTTCTTATTTTATTTCATATTAGTGGAATTATACAGTATTTCTTCTTCTTCTTTTTTTTTTTTTTTTTTAGATTTTATTTATTTATTCATTTATCCCCCCCTTGCTGCTTGTGCTCGCTGGGTCAGCTAACCATGCCCATGCCGTGCGGGCGGGCTTGCCCTCACCAGGAGGCCCCGGGAACCGAACCCGGGGCCTCCCATATGGTAAACAGGAGCCCTACTGATTGAGCCACAGCCGCTTCCCAGTATTTCTTCTTTTGTGTGTAGCTTATTTCATTCAGCATAATGGTTTCAAGCTCCATTCATGTTGTAGTATGTATCAGAACTTATTCTTTTTATGGCTAAATAATATTTCATTGTATGTATATAACACATATTATTTACCCATTCATCTGTAGATAGAAACTTTGGTTCTTTCCACCTTTTGGCTATTGCAAAAAATGCTAATAAGAACACTGGTGTACATATGTGTTTGAGTATCCGTTTTCAATTATTTGGGGTACATACTAGTAGTAGAATTGCTGGGTCGTATAGAATTTCTTTTTAACTTTTTGAGGAACCACAAAACTCTGTTCCAGAGCTGTTGCACCATTTTATATTACCACTAACAATGTGCAAGTTTTTTTATTTTTCCACATCCTCTCCGACGTGCTATTCTCCATTTTAAAAAGAATAACAGCTATCCTAGTGGGTGTGAGGTGGTATCTCCCATGAGTTTTAGTTTGCATTTTCCTAATGACTAATGATGTTGCCCACCATTTCAGGTGCTTATTTGCCATTTGTATAACTTCTTTGGAGCCATATCTATTTCAGCCCTTTGCCCATTTTTAATTGTGCTGTTTTTTATTAGTTTTAGATAGGTAGATAGTTAGATAGCTAGATAGAGAAAGAAAGAAAGAGAAAAAGAGAGAGAGGGAGAGAGAGAGAGAGAAGGAGAGAGGGAGAGAGGAAGAGGGGGATAGATTAATAGAGATAGAGATAGAGTAATAGAGATAGATGATGATAGATGACAGATAGATAGATAGATAGATAGATAGATAGATAGATAGATAGATAGA